>JAVYIG010017336.1:0-26731 GCA_035222895.1 Strongylocentrotus droebachiensis
GATAGAGAGAGAGAGAGAAAGGGTTGGTGGGGGGGGGGGGGGAGGTGATTGGGAGACAGACAGAGAGAGAAAGAGAGATCAATTTATTTGATTTACATAAAAGTCAGTATTTAAGTACAATCGGAGCAATACAAAAAAAATATTAAAGGCCTTGAAACATCCATAAAAAACATGGATCCACTATCTATTCACAATCAGATCCAGATATATATTTATAATTGCTCCGAAAAGAGCAATATCTCCATCACAGAAAACTGGATGAATAACATCCATTAGTTCACACATGTATATTATGCACACATTCACCTTGAAGAGAAAAACTATTGAATCGATGAAACTTCATTAAATCCGGCAGCTGCCATTTTTATTCTACTTTCTTTCACCTGGATGAGCAAAAAAACTCTTCACTCCTCAACAAAAATATGACCTTCCGTTCATCCATGCCCTACACTGTGTCTGACTGAGGACAATGACCGGTAGGTCGTTAACCTCTGCGATTATTGTTGTGTTGCACACTTTTGAAACACGTCTGTATTGATGAGTCAGTCTCGCATTAGAAATGGATTCCAGGAAAATGCCTATGAATTCTTGGAACTGCAGCCTGGATAGTACTCGCGATTTATTAAGTAGAGACTGGAAAGAAAATAACAGTTTCTATTTCTAGCCTCTTTATGCTTCTATTTACTGGTGTATACTAATTAACAGAGAAGTGCTTCTAATTTTTTTTTTTAATTGAAAGATGAGTCAGCACCTGTCACTTTTAGGCGTTTTTATGATGTAAGATCGAAACTATTTTGAGGATTGATTGTTGGGGATATTTTTAAATAGTGATATTGGAGAGTACACTCATTAGCTATTTGGACTCAGAGCAACAAAATCTATGTATACTGGTAATTTTAATCCAACAAATTAAAGAGCATACATCCCTTTTGTTTATGATCATTTACATGTTTGCTGTTTTATTAAAAACCAGTGTTTCCTGGACAAATGCTTATAAAATCAAATTCAGAAATAAGAGAATGTTTTGAACAGAATATTAAGTGTTTTTGACAAATCATGAAAATGTGACAAATTATGCTGTTCTGAACTATGTCAAGTGTTTGCCTTTAAAAAAAATTATAGCAAAAATTGAAAAAAAAACATCCTACAGTGTTTTACTCTTGAAAGAAAACTTTTTTTTATTTTTTATCGATAAATGAAAACAAAATCCAAGTTCATTTGTACTAGAAGTGAAATGTAGTTTCCTTTTTAATGATGCATTGTTTTGATCTAGGATAAAAAACAAACAAACAAAGTGATGACGCATTATCTCGGCAGCAATGAAACCCAATCAATTATTAACATCAAGACTAGGGCATATCGATGAACTTGAAGCACTTCACTCCAATAACAAATAATGGATTGGATGTTTTCATCGTAAGAGCCAATTTCACGATCCCTACCCTTTGTGTGTGATGGAAAATGGCACTTTCCGTAAGTAATCATCGAGACCCCACCGTCGTACATTACGTGGAGTCGGTGACCTGCGATGAGGCCATATTCTATTGTTCTCGTAACTGATTGGTATTCCTTGGCCGTGAAATGATTTGATGTGCATAGGTGAATGCCCGTCCAGTAAGGTAGGGCCGTTCACATTTATATCTAATGATAATTTTCCTTGATTAGCCTTGGCCTCACCTCAAGTACCACTGTTCACATTTGTATCTAATTTTCCTTGATTAGCCTTGTCCTCAAGTAGCACGATAAGGTTGGCATTGAATCATTGACCCATATTAGTCTTGCTAACAGACGTCTCTAGTCAATTTCTAAAGGTCTGTTGTAATGCAGGTCTGAATTATACCGGCTCAGACTACATATGAAGTGTGCATTTCATGTTCTTTCTTTATTGTAATGCACATGTAAAATAGAAAAAAAGTCAATAAATCTTGTATTACAAGAAAGTGTAAATCAGAGACTAGACGCTGCCCTTCCAATTTTTCACCATAAATTTAAAATACAATGAATTGTATTGATCTATAAATTTACGTGTACCGGTAACCATAAATTATAAAGTTTCTTTTTTTCACAACACCTTTTGTATCTATTATTTTACCAGCTTGTATCATAAGCCCCGAATACCATTACCCCCCATAAAAGGTCTTTTTTGTTTTAGCTGATAAATTTCAACACCATATTTACACAACAACTGCATATTTTTTCATTTTCTTTATTATTTTTGTTGCAAATGGAAAGCTACGTTTATATATGCAAATAAGAGATGACTCATTTTTTTTAAACCACCTGGCCATACTGTTGACAGTCCGTTTGTATTTTCTTTTCTTTGTAAATTCTGCTAGAGTGTTGTCTCATGACCACACTCTGCATGGTATTTCCTTATTATTACAGTTTTGCCTTTTATTTAGTTTCTTAACTTTCTTTATCTAAATGAAGTCTCTTCCTAGTGTTATCTCTTGGAATACTCCAGTGATGTTATTGTCTTTTAGAGCCAGCAGGATCTTGAATCTTGTTCTTTTACAAAATGCCAACAATCTTTGGCTCTCGAAACACTGTTTTGTAACAAATATCCTTACATGTATATATATATATATATATATAATAATAATAATAATAATAATACACAAGATTTATTATACCCCCATTATCCATTCTAATTAAATGCTCAATGCGCTTCAAAATATTAGGGAACACATTACATCATGACAAAGGAATCGTGTACATTTACATAAGAAAGAAAAAATACAAAAATGAAAGAAAGAATGAAACTTTGTCTTCAAAACGCAAAATTGAACATGTATTGTATATATGTTTTATCACAGAGGCAACAATCACAACAGCAAACGACACAAAACAAAACACAACAACCCAAAACAATTAAACAGACAGACAAACAAAAACCAAAGCCAGCCAAAAAATAAAAAATTAGGGAATTGAATGTTTTTGAAAGCCAACACTTGTGATGGATCATGCACAACATGTCATTTTTTTTGTTCATCCCTTCTCGAGATAATGGCCCCTTATCATCCAATATTATTCCAGACCGGTCTCAGCAATATCTTCATGCCCTCTGGTTGACCCATCGGGATGACCGACGTATATTTTTTTAGGGGGTAGCCCATTGGATGTATACTGCCCCCTCCAAAAGTTTTCCTCCAAGATGTAGTTTGACAGAAAAATGATTGCCCATGGGCCATTGATGTATTACGTAAATAATAACCCTACAAGTCTGCTAGCCTTTGGGCAATTATATTGTAATAGGCAAGCATATTGAAATAATACTTGCCCAATTAGAAAAATACTTCAAGCTTTCTTTCCTTTTCTATAAATATCCAGGCCAATATTTTATTGTGTATGTGTAGTATTTAGGGCAACTGAAATTAGTATCAGCAGGACTGTATGGCTACATGTAGGGCGTTAATGACTACATTTCATCCGTCCAGAACTAGAAGGTGTTAACTCTGTGTATTATGATGTGACTTGACGCCCTTATGCCTCGCAGCTGATCAATTTTAATTATGCTTCCATAATTTGTTAACCTCTCACCAGCAGGTCTATATTTTATGACTCTCTTCTCCCATAGCTCTGCATGACCAAGTATAATAGCAAGTTAGCCCCCCTTCTCTGCCCCACCCCCCTTCTCTGCCCCCCTTCCTTGGGGTAGAACCTCTGGCTACGCCCCTGTTGCCCGCTCTGAAAAGGTTAATAGAATCAGTCTGGATAGGGGCTCCGTGTCTTGCATTATTGAAGATTGAGATAGCTAAATTGATTGATGAGCGTCCGCAAACCTTCCTACCCTGACGATGGTCAATCGTGGGACAATAGGCCTGTCTTCACTATCTCAAGATTGCCAAATATTCAGCTATTTAACTATCCCGATCGCAAACTATCCAGCTAATGTGCGTCTCCATCAGTCCAAAGTAGCAATTAGTGGGATATTTGGTCGGGATTGTCATCCCAAGATATCTTGGGATAGTTTGCAAAACATCCCACTCTTTGGCAAAATATCCAGCTATTTGTCCGGTGCGTCTTCACCAGACCGAAGACTCGCACTATGCGCTAACGCTGAGCAAATATCTCAAGCTAACTTCTCAAGGTCGAGTTTCAAGTTTTGAGGTCGAATCTCGAGCTGATGAAGATGCGAATTTGGAAATTTGGAATAGCGGGCTATTTGGCTATCTCGAGATGATGAAGACGCGCCTACTCACAAGAGTATTTTTGGACATCGCAAATCAAATACCAATCAGGCGGACGCCTATTGTCTCTGGCTCCGAAGCGTAAACAATCTTGTTTTTAAAACCGCCTCGAGAAAAGGGAAGAGGAATATCAATAATATAGGGGCATTGTCTTGGATTATTATTGAACTCTTAATATGCCACACAAATAATCTCACTGTGCCATATTGTATTTATCATGGGATAGATAGATAGATACCAAAGACTTTACATTATTACTTTAAAGGTAAAGACCAGTTATGGTCATGCGATTGAATTGTGAAAGAAACGTTGTGGAATCGATCAGAAAAGGTTGATCATCTAGCATCTAGCATCTGCAAGGTTCTGGAATCATCAAAATGATAAGAAATTTGGCCCATTCTTCGTAAAGTTACAAGCACTATACACAGAAAGATGTATATGGGACTACCCTATATCTCTCACAGGACCATGAGAGAAACAAATTTACCAAATATATGAATTAGTAGGCAGTTTCCTGGCAAATTTGTTATCATCATGTATTAGTCAAAACATATTCTTTCACATGATTGGTAATGAGAGCTTCCATTTCATTTTTTGAAATTGGGGCGTTTCCAAAACTGGTCTTTACCTTTAACTGTTTCCAGTGCAAGATTAAAGATAAAGTTGAGTTCTGGTCATGCGATTGCATTGTGAAAGAAAAGGTGTGGAATCGATCAGAAAAAGTTGATCATGTAGCATGTAAGTATTGGTGTGTGATGCAAGCTTCTGGAGTCATCAAAATCATCATAAATTTGGCCCAGTCTTGGTAAAGTAACAAGCACTGTACACAGAAAGATGTGGTACTACACAAATGGTGTTACCTTGCTATTACCTTGATTTCCTTATCTTTCTATGCTCATTACTCAGCCAGTATACATTTACTACCAAAATTGTTTGGCCAATGACATTTATTTGTAATCTTGAACATTCAATGTAGGTTTTGTTTGATTCTGTGAGAACTCATTTTCTCTTTTTAAACCAGAACTCAAGTTTATCTTTAATCTATCAAGGTATACTGGTGTTTTAAAGGTAAAGACCAGTATTGGTAACGCCCCAATTTCAAAAAATGAAATGGAAGCTCTCATTACCAATCATGTGAAAGAATATGTTTTGACTAATACATGATGATAACAAATTTGCCGGGAAACCGCCTACTAATTCATATATTTGGTAAATTTATTTCTCTCATGGTCGTGTGAGAGAGATAGGGTAGTCCCATATACATCTTTCTGTGTATAGTGCTTGTAACTTTACGAAGAATGGGCCAAATTTCTTATCATTTTGATGATTCCAGAACCTTGCAGATGCTAGATGCTAGATGATCAACCTTTTCTGATCGATTCCACAACGTTTCTTTCACAATGCAATCGCATGACCATTACTGGTCTTTACCTTTAATGGTTGTTATGGAGCTAATCAAGGCACAGGATATTAGTGAATTTGCCAAGCCATGCATTGTGTTGCACAAAGTAATCCTTTTGTCTATTGGAGCCCATTGTTTGTCCAAAATTACATGTATGGCAATTGAGCGACCATGCAGAGAAGCGAAGAAAGCTACTGAAGTGTTAAACGGGGCGTGCTCTGACATTTGCTTTGGTGACCGCTGTTGCTCCGGGCATTTATTTCATCAAAAGTATACTAGGTTTCTGTTTACAGGTATGCAATATGGTTTTTGGCAAGGCTAGGGTAGGGTTGCCACTGGATTATTGGCCCAATTTTATCATATAAGGCCAAATAAACAAAATACATGTTTAGCGTCCTGCCTTTTTGAAAAAAATGGAAGGAGGAAGCCCTTTTAAACATTTTTTTTTGCTTCAAAATGGCCGCTTGGTACAATTTTCCTGACAGTCAGGTTATTTTTCAAGATGGCTGCCAGTATTTATTATTTAAAAAAAAAAAAAAAATCAGAAATAGATCAATTTTAGCAGTGTTTTTCATGTTTGACTTCATTGAAGAAGAAAAAAATTATTAAAAAAAAAGAAAAAAGAAAATGGCAGGCGGCCCCCCCAAATGAAAGCAGGCGGGGACGCTAAACATGTATCTATTTTGTAATGATCTAACCTATAGAAATCGAGAGGTCAGTGACACATTCTGAATTTTGGAGCTGAGCGTGGACCAGACTGGTGCTCTGCAGTGAAAAAAATACACGGGGCTCGGGCCGAAATCGCCCGCGAAATGCCCAAAAGAGCCCCCGAAAATCAGAAAAGAGCCCTGGTAAATTTGCATAGAGTTCAATGCAAAACAACTTTTATAGTGTTATTTTCATGCAGGCAAGCTTGAAAAGTAGCCCCCGAAAAATAAATATTAATTTTTTCCCTGGTGCTCTGACCTTTGCTTTGGCGACGGTTTGCTTGAGGCATTATGTAACTTCAAATATGATAAAGGGCTAGGGTTAGGGTTGCAATATGGTTTTATGTTAGGTTTAGGGCCGAGACTGAATGGTGTTGGGTCCAGGTTTAGTGTAGGAATTACTGGTAACTGCAAAGCAATCGTCACATGAGTATGTGTCGTGTAATTTGCCAGTGTACATGCCATGGTGTAAGAGGGACAATGCCACAATGGGGAATCCCCTGTAATCTACGAGGTGTTTGCTTTGTAGTTTAAATCCCCAAATGTCAACACTGCTAAAATGTGACAAACAGATTGGATTCATCATCCATGCACTCCCTTGCCACACATCTGGGTTCCCATTATTAACATGTATTTACATGTACATCACTTTCAACATAAACCTCAATTAAAAAAAATACCCATGAGATAATCTCTCAACTACCCCAAATTATGCAATCCCAGGTTTACCAGTACCAAGCTTTCTTTTGACATTCCAGCCTCCTTTGTTGCCATTGTTATACAGCGTTCAGTGTTTAGAAAGCCCCATTTTATTACCAGGTATTGTCCTTTTCAGCCCTCTTGGAATGTCAACAAATATTTACTAAATCTCTTTTTTTATGGAGATTCTTCCTTTATGTGAACCTCTGAAATGTATACTCACAATCAAACCTGTCTTTAATAGTGGCCACCTCTTTTGTAAAGGCCACCTGTCTATAGTGATCATCTGTTTTGCTGCCCTCTAGAACTTAGAAGGAAACATGTGTGGAAGCACCTGTCTATAAGGGCCACCTGTTTACAGTGGCCAATTTTTGTGTTTCCCTTGGGTGACCGTAATAGACAGGTTCAACTAAACTTCGTTTTGAGTATCGTCATAAACACATTTTGTGCAGGAAATGGTTGCTTAGCAACTATCATCAAAAACACGGGGATGCTAGTAAACAATGATGTTGGTACTGCATTGCAAATAGGTCTATTCTTAAAGATTCCAAATCAATACTTGCAACACATCAGTGGTAGGCTTTGTATGAGTAAGCCACATCATTCTATTGTTTCATTGTATACTCTAACAAAAGTCATTGTGCAAGTTGTTGCATAATTTGAACAGACTTCCTGCATGTATTTCAACCCATCTGTTGTTATATTTGTTCACCTCATTGTCGGTGTCAAGCTGGTTTTGTAGGGGAATACCCTAGTTGTAATGTTGATGTACGACCATTTTGGTTAGGAAATGGCATTTAAAGCTGCTGTAAAAAAAAAAAATATTAATCACCAAAAGAATGGTGTCTTTGTGTTTTATAACACCAATTGATGCTATAAATAGGCCTTTACAAGGGCTTGGTTTAAAGACGAAGTATTATGAACAAGAATGCTAATAACGATTAAAGCCCAAGTCCACTCCATAAATAACTTACTTTCAATAGAACCAGAGAAATCAGACAAACCAATAAAAAAAAGTTTGAGCAAAATCGGATAACTAATAAGAAAGTTATGAATTTTTAATCACATGAAAAACTTTGAAAATCACTACACAAATTGGCAACTCACTCATGAGTCTATGACGTATGGTCCTCACTATCCACTTATTATTTTCTTTATATTGATAATATAAATTTCCTATTTTCACCCTAAAAATCTTATTTCTTCACACCAGTATCCAAGTTAGATTTTTAGTAATATGTTTTTGTGTGGATGCACAAATAAAGAGTAATTTTTGTCTAGTTAAATCATGAAAAATTGAATTTTTATAAACTATTTATATAAAAATCAATAATTATGAATATACAATATTCAGAAAATAGTATCAATTTTTCAAAATTCATAAAAGTTTTTGGGAAATGTCATGCACGCAATATGATACAAATCATATAACCTGGGTAAAGGCATGGGAAATCAAGTTTTGGGGGATAAAAAGGGAAATTAATGGGATTAAACTATGTAAAGCAATTGATAAGTTGTGAGGACATGACGTCACAAACTGATAACCATCTTGGCAATTTGTGTTGTGAATCTCATTGTTTCATAGTTTTACATACTTTTTCAAAAATTCATAACTTTCTTATTAGTTATTCGATTTTGCTCAAACTTTTTTTGATTGGTTTATCTGATTTTTCTGCTTTTATTAAAAGTAAATTATTTTTCGAGTGGACTTGTCCTTTAAAGATAAAGATGATGTGAAATTAAAGACCTATATGTGTACATGTACTGTAGGTGTGTGCTTAAATATAAAGACCAGTTATGGTCATGCGATTGCATTGTGAAAGAAACGTTGTGGAATCGATCAGAAAAGGTTGATCATCTAGCATATAAGTATTGGTGTGTGCTGCAAGATTCTGGAATCATCAAAATGATAAGAAATTTGGCCCAGTCTTCGTAAAGTTACAAGCACTGTACACAGAAAGATGTATATGGGATTACGCACATGTGCGCGACTAATTTACCAAATATATCAATTAGTAGGCGGTTTCCTGGCAAAATTTTTATCATCATGTATTAGTCAAAACATATTCTTTCACATGATTGGTAATAAGAGCTTCCATATCATTTTTTTAAATTGGGGCGTTTCCAATACTGGTCTTTACCTTTAATATCTTATAGACAACATTCTCCTTATGTGTTCATGTCCATATACATATGGACAGTACATACAGTACATGTACAAGCATGTTGAAATCGAGGCCATAGCAAAATTTGTCAAAACAACTTCCTTTGAACCCAATCACATTTCCCAATAAAATGGACAAAAATAAATCTCCTATAATAACAGGTGGATCCCCCAAATCTTCATGTAAGTGTAAACTCATTACAGATTATAGATACCATTGATGCATAATTGCATAATGACATTCATATTTCCCCCTCAATGTAAGATTTCTATAGGCCTATAATTTGTGATTGCCAAAGGGGGCAATAACAACCCTAGTCAATAACAAGCTAGCATGAAGATACATGTAATAACGGTACCAGGGATGACACATTTGTGTGCACTGAGGCATGTCCGAGCGCCCATGCACGCTTTCAGAAAATAAGACTCGTGAGATAGTCTCCCTTGCCTAGACCCTTTTTTTTATCAGTGTGGTGTTCAAAATGGTGTAAGCCACTGATGATTTTAATCTTTATTTGTTTATTAATTAATTTATAGATATTATCTTTTTATTTACTTACCGTATTCTTTTCTAGGGGGCGGAAGACAGGGGATGCTTTGTTAAAAACTGGTTTATTAGTAATTAAGAATATATTTGACCATGCATGGACTCCTGGAAGTTTAATTGCTAATTTTGATGTAAGAAAAGTAGAGTACCTTCAAGTTCAAGTTCAAGTTCAGTATTTATTTAATTCCATAGTAAAAAACAGTAACATAAAAATATTACTTTTACGTAATTATTATCAACATAGTACAATATTGACAGTAAAAAAAATAAAAAAATAATAGGAATTAGGTTGCTGTATAAAAACCCTAGAAGGTTTGTCTGGACAGCCACCAGTAGTTAAACTAGTATAGGAATCATACAAAATGATATATGGTATTTGAATAAACAATAAAAAAACAACAATGCAGGTGATTTTTTTAGACATGATTATTCGCATAAATTCCCTTTCAGAATGATTTTTTAAACGTTTTTATAATTAACAGATTCACATTGTACTCATTGCAAGATACTATTGAAAATTCTGCTTTTAAATCCTCCTGTTTAACATTAGAACTTGGTATTGACTGTTCAAGCCAGAAAGGCATTAACTCATGTGATTTAAAACTAGAGTTACAGTCCTTCTTGATCTCAAGCTAATGTTCTATTCCTATCTTTCTACTGTATAGAGTACCGAAGCTGTGACACCATAAAAATCAATTTTTAGAATTTCTCAATTTTTTCTTCATTTTCCAAAAGAGCATCAATGTCCAATGTCCAAATGTTGAAAACCAATTGGCTGAGATCTGACCATCTGAATAAATATGTCCTATGGGAACTCAGTGTTATAGTGCTCTGGTTCCTAATGTTACGAACCAGAGCACTAAACATTTTTCGGTATTCGACATTCAGACATTAATTTTGATGCTCTTTTGAAAAATTGAGAAATTCAAAAAAAAAGAAGATTTTTGATGACGTGACACTTCACCACTCTATAGGTAGGCATCAGTCATGATTACATTGGTAATTCATTCCATTGATATATGACTCTGACTCTCCATCATCCATGTCTATAACAACAAAAGCAATTTCGTAAGACACACAGAGGGTCTGAAATTACAGACTACCTGTCACCCCCATTGGGTTAATAATAGACCCCAATGACACACACCTTTTTGTATGCAGACACACACACAGATTACTCCATTCATAACCCCTAATATGCAATCTCCAAGCTGTCCATAGGCGCCTTCAATACAGGGAGCTCGTGTGTCATTATTCCCCTGCTGATTAATTGGTAGGGGTTTCCCAAACGTAAACTTGGTCGTCGATATAAACAAGTGTAGACGCACCGAGACGCTCATATACCACTACGATACCACAACTGGATGGTTATACCTCTTATAGCTCCACAGTTATACACTGAGTGACTCAGTGTGAGGAGTATTAAACAGTGGACTTGGCTTTGTGAAGCAGATGTGTACAAGTCTGCATTTTCTGATTTGGAATTTATTTACAAACAAGCAAAGGAGATATATTATAGATGTATTGAAGTACCTGATTTACAGCGAGTATTCATCTTCGTGGCCAATTTGAGCAGCTGAAACTAGAAGATTTTGTCTTGATGGTTGTGATCGACCCTTCTATTCAAATCTTATGTTATTTCATGTTGAAACCTGGAAACTGGATTAATTGTAATTGGATTATTATTCTCCTTACACCTCAAAGCTATGGTAAGAATATGAAATCACTTTTTTCACATACATACAAATATGTTTGGGATGATAATCCTCTGCCTCCTGATCTGTAAATTTCACTTTCATGTAGGATGACATGGTTATCATGGTTACAACAGTTATGTGTTTCTCGTACGGACTTTAAAAAAAAAAGGGGGAGGCAGGGTATTTCTATTTTGCAATTTTTTTTCCAAGATGGCTGCATGCTAATTATATCTGGCTAAGCCTATTTATTCACAGATATTTTGCTATATAGTATACTGATGCAATTATGTATGACAAAACAAATGATTTGTTATCACTTTAGAAGCTATTTAAACAAAATATATATCACAGACTTTTTTTTTTGGGGGGGGCCCTTTTTTTCCTTTCTTCTTCTGAATAGTAAATAGTAGAAAAAGGAGGCGGCTGCCAAGAAGGAGGCAGGTGGGACGAGAAAGACTTCATTTTTGTTATTTGGCCTTACATGTTTCACTGTACTTGTCTCAATATACTACACGATTGCACCTATTTTTTAAATCAACTCAAATCAACTCAAGGACAGTCAGGGGCAATTTCAATACCATGTCCAATCAAAATCATAATAATGATAATAATATTCAGTCCTTGTATAGCGCATATATCGCAATATATAATGTCCCTATGCGCTTCCAAAGAGCTTTGGAAATAATTACCCTAGCTTTGCCTTCAGCTCCGGCAGACGTTATCAGCTCACAGTGCATTTCAAGGAATAATCCTACCAGGTACCCATTTACCTCACCTGGGTCGAGTGTGACAAATGTAGATTTCTGTCTTGCCAAGGGACATTAGTGCCGCAGCGAGACTCGAACCGCGGACCTTGTGATCCACAGTCCGGTGACATATATCCACTCGACCAAGACACCTCTATCATGATCAGAAATTTACATACATGTAAATTGTCAAGTTCACACGTATTGCAATGGATGACAGACACTGCAAGGCTATAGAAATTGCTTTAGTTGAGATTGTGTTTTACTTGACAGGACATGTTAACATGTTTGTCTATGACAATAGTATACTGGATACTGAGAAGTGATTCACATTTGACAATAAAAACTTGATTGTCTTTACATACTTTACAAAGAAATTCATATTTATCCATTGCTGCATTTGCATCAATGTACATTTTTTTTCTCCAATCGAAATGAACTTTTAATTCCTTTTTTAGATCAGAATTTGTGATGTATATTATTCAAATTTTTGTAATCTTTTCCTTCTCTTTCCAGAGCCAAGATGATGTTACCATCAAATTGCCGTTTGGCATGGATCGACAACTTTAGTTGAGGGCAGGAGAAACAAATAACAAACAAATGTAAGTACATACTTATGCGTAGTAATTGTATGCTTGACTGATTTGGAATATGTACATGTACATGTTGATGCAAATTCAGTGTAGAAGTGTCAGGTTCTAATGGCTCTCCAACTTGACCTAAACAATGTATTTTGTTATTTTGCGAAGCCATGAAAAGCAGGGTTTCTGGATAAGTTATATATAATATATGCAGTGAATCCAGCGATGTACAGGAGATTGGGCAGAGTTCTTGATTTTCAGTGGATATCAACCATGAAATATTATTTTAAATGCAAAGATTGACACTAGGGTGACACTTACATTTTTCAAGGTGTTTTTCTTGAGAACACGTAATTTGAATTTGTCTGGGTGGAGGTATGGGTGGATTGGAACAAATGCAGTAGTGACTGTCTGATTGGATGTCATTGTCAGTTATGGATGAAAGATGATGAATTTGTGGTCATTTGGAAGAAATAAGGAGAGGGGTATGTGTGGCGGGTTGTGTGCGTGTGTGTGTGTGGATGTGCAAGTGTGTGAGTTACAGAGAGAGAGAGAGAGAGAGAGAAAGATTGAGAGAGAGAGAGAGAGAGAGAGAGGGACTGAAGGTGATATTGAGAGAGAGAGAGAGAGAGAGAGAGAGAGAGGGGGGGAGTGATAGAAAGGGAGGGAGAGACTCTGGATGGAGGGAGGGAGGGAGAAAGAGAGTCGAGATAGTCAAACAGAAAATTTGAAGAAAATGAGAGAAAGAGATGTATAAGGATTATGAAAAGCCCGGAGACTACTACCTGGTAGATAGAAGGAGAGAGCGGGAATGAGAGACGGAGCAGACCAGACCAGAGGTGATGGACAGACAGACATACATGTAGTACAGATAGACAGACAGACAGCCAGACAGACAGACAGACAGACAGACAGGCTGACTGCAGAGTTACTTGACCCTCACGAGGAAACATTACCTCACCAACAATCTAAAAAAAAGACAACAACAATGAAATTGAAAACAACAATGAAATTGAAAAAGAACCCAAACCATAATCTCCAATCGACTAATTGGCATTCCACCCCATGATCTCATCATTTGTCCCAACGAGCTCTCATGGTAGTCATCCCATTAATTAATGGGATTGTTAATATCATTAATCGCTTATCATCAAACCTAGGGGACGATGCGACCGGTCAGATTTGACCGCAAGTGGCATTTGCTGCTGAGGGATAATTGATGATTCGTCCTGCAAATATTGCACATTTGTTGACCATGTGTTGTGATGAGGGTTGGCATTAATTAGGTTTGATGTTTAAGTATTGGTTTATCCATTATTCCATTTGTATTTTGTTTGTATTTAAATGAGTGGGTCCAATGAGAGACATATTGTCAATTTAAAACCAGAAGGGTTTTGACTCATGTTTTAAATTATGCCCTTCTTGTTCTTAAAGGGATCCGGTAACTTTGTCTCAGATTCTGAAACAAAATCTGGGATTTAGCTCATGCTGCAATGATAATTATAAACCTTTAGGTCAGTCAGGAACTCCATGACTTTTACAAGCTGATCGCCTGTCTGATTATCAAGATATTTATGATTGAAATCGGTTTTCATAACACTACAGTCTATTGGGGAAAACGAGTATGGTAAAACCGGTCACTCAAAGATTTTTACTTTTTTGAGGCACTTCTTGATCATTTTGAAGCGCAATTTTTTTAAGGCTTCAATATTACACCAAATCACAGACACTGATAACACGTAGGGCCGTGTATCTCAGATTTAACATTGTTAAACGATCCCTTTAAAAGTAGGCGTTACTACTGCAGCTAGAAGGGATTAGACCACACAGCGAGCCAGCGAGGTCACTGTGACAGGTGGCTATCTCATTAACTCAGCTCTCATTTAACATAAGAAAAAGAGGATCATGAGGGACCAACAGGCACCGATTTGGGAAGTTTTCTATATAGAGGGAGCAAGTAGCTACAAGTAGGACAGTGTGCCTTTAATAGATGATATGGTAAATAGCTAGCTTTTATGTGAAGAGAGAGAAGAAATAAGACAGAGTCAGAAGGGCTGTATCTCTTTATAAAAGGATGGATGTGGGTTATATGCCCCTGTGGATCTCAGAGGATGATGTTAGAACCGGGCTCGGGAAGATTCTGATAAAGAGTGAGAGAGGGGGAAAGAGAAGGAAAGAGAGAGAGAGAGAGAGATACATGTAGATGGATGGATAGATAGATAGATAGATACATAGAAAGATAGAAAAAGGGAGAGGAGAGGGAGGAATATGAAAAGAGATGAAGCTAGATGGAGAGAGAGAGAGGGGGGGGGGGGTGTTGGCGGCCGAGAAAAGAAGATGGAAGAGGTGGAGGAAGGGAGGGAGAAGAGAGAGAGAGAGAGAGAGAGAGAGAGAGAGAGAGAGAGAGAGAGAGAGACGAAGGTGATGATCTGCACTTTCTGAACCAGCCATGCATGAGAAGCAAAAGCTCAGCCAAGCCAAACCAAGAAAAACATCTACAGCCGCTAGACCGGAGCTGTCGGTAGAAAACTATTGCTAAACATCCAATCCGTATTACTTGCTCCCTCTGGCTTTCCTTGCCAATGTCAACCCAGCCCGAGCGATAGATTTCTTGGAAAGAAACCCCAAGACTCTTGGGAGTTGGGAAATGACCTTGACTGTAGTTCCTTCGCACGCACTTTCTCAGAAAATGGGAAAAAATGGGAGGGGGGGGGGGGGAAGGGGGTAGGAGCAGCAAAACGAAAGAGAGGTTTTGTGGACTTCTGATGTGTTAGGAGGAATAGTATAGGAGGAATGATGAGTGATGTGGAAAAGTTATTTTCAGAAAAAAAAGTGTCCGCAGTACACACTAGGGGAAAGGAGAAGGGGCATGGGTAGGGGAGGGAAGCCATTTAAAAAGAGAGTGATCAAGGAACTGGGAAGGGTAAATTCTTGATGCAATATAACGGTACATGCTGTCAGGGAATGGGGCAGGAGCAAGGGGGAGGGGGGGGGGGGGGAGCAGACAATAAGAGCAAACTGTTGTTACTATAATATTACCAGTACATTGGTTGGATGAAGAGCAGTTCAACTAGGATAGGTGATGTTCTTACTCCTCTCCAGAAACAAAATGTGAATTGAGGGCACAAGGAAGGGGCAAAAGCATCCTGTCATAAAGAATGAGAAATGAATGGTATAGTAATAGTAGGAGAAAGGGGAATTCATGGTAGTTGACATTTTCAAGCTACATGTAGCCTGAAATGAAAAAGTAAGAGGGAAGGGGGAAGGAAGCAATATTAGCTCCCACTCATGCCCCCTCCCATCTCAGTTTAACAAGAAAAATACCACAACAGAGAGAAGTAGGAGGAAGAAGGGGAATTCATCTACACACTCCCTTCTCAAGTACGCATACATTGGTGGGAAAACAACTGCTGCAGGCCAAATGGGTTACCAAGAAAGCACTTGGAGTTGTACAACCAATATCAACAACAAGAGGGGGATATACAAAAGGTCAAGTAAGGTCATTGAATGACTGGTCATTCATTACCACCACCAATGAACTAATTAACAAGCTATAGCCATCAACTTGGCTCGGCCTGGCTGACCATGGGATGATGTCATTGGAATGGAATGCCTATTGTCTGGAGCTGGTGTGTTTGTTTGAGGAAGGGTTATTTCTTGTTAACGAGTCATTACATGCACTCTGTCAGCGATTGTTGGTAGCAAGCTCTTTGTATTATGTACAATGTACATGTAGGTCTGTTTGTAATTTGGCAATTATTTCTTTGTGTCTATTAATATATTTTTCAATTCTGAAATTTTGCCAAATCTTTTTTTGTGGTTGTGTTCATTAATTTTGATAACACAAAATAGAAATTCTTTTGCTTTCTCAAACCTATCCATCAACCTGATAGGCCTTTGGCTTTGGTGTAGTCCAAGACAAATATGTCTCTACATTATTTCCCCGCTTTCTGTCTGCTCTTAATGTACCATTTTCTTACCCAAATTCTTTCTTTTCCTCTTACTTTTATTTTCCCCCTCATTCTATCACTCTGTTTTCTTTCTCCATCTCCTTGCCACCCTCCCTGTGTTTGTCTTTCTAACTCTCCTAGCTCAACCTCTCTTTTTGTCAATATTTTATTACCTCTCCTCTCTGCGTCTCTGCATCTCTCCACTTTTCTCCTCCTTGCTCACTTACTCTCAGTATGTCTTTAAACTCGCTCTCTCTCTGTCTGTCCCCCTCTCTCCCTCTCTCTCTCTCTCTCTCTCCCCCTCTCTCTCTCTCTCTCTCCTCCTCTCTTTCTCTCTCTGTCTCCCTCTCTCCCTCCTGTCTCTCTCTCTCTTTCTGTTGCCTGTATTGCCTTGATTTCGAGACCATCCTCGGTGCCACAAATCATCCAACATTAATGGGTTTTGGGATGTCAGTTTTTTGCTAATTACTAATGAGTCACTCATAATGCTAATCATCTATATGTATGGGGAAGTAGTACTCAACTGGTTTTTAACTAGCACAGACCATCTGCTCACAAAGTCTAGTGTACAAATCTGCTCATGAACTTAGAGGGAACAATCAAACAATTTGTCATATTGCTAATGTATTTTGGCCCTTCATTGATTTGTGTTGGAAATTCAAAAACAATATCAATGGTGAGTGTTGAAGAGAGGGAAATATTTATTTCATCATAACTTTATTTGTTATCACTGAATATTTCTTTATCTTTTAGTTCATCCAAAGGAATTCCATACCTTAATTACATTTACAATTATTAACACCATTTTTCATGTAATCCTACTTTCCTTTTTGAATTCATTCATTCCTTTATTGCACCCTGTATTTTCCAAAGTCATATAGTACCGTAGTACCTTCATGAACATGTACATGTACATACATGTACCGGTATAACAAAGCGTTGAAACTAATACTCGTAGAGTAGTTTGAGTTTTTACTTTTGTTATCTTCTTGTTTACTAGCTGTACTGAATACTGGAGACCTACATGTATTTTGTAGGTTTTCCCACGTTTGAAGGTCACTGACCTACATCTGCAGTAAATGCATTTCTACAGTCTGAAGTGTTAGGCCCCCCCAAAAAAAACATGTTTAGCGTCCTGCTTTTTTGAAAAATAGGAAGGAGAGACCCTTTGGCCGCTCAATACATTTTCCCTGACAGCCGGGCTATTTTTCAAGATGGCCGCGAACATTTTAAATTAAAAAAAAAAAATCAGAAATAGATCCATTTTAGCAGTGTTTTTCATGTTTTTTTTCTTAAAAAAAAAAAAAAAACTATATAATTAGGAGAAGGCCCCCCAAAAGGAAGCGGGCGGGGATGCTTAACATGTTTATTTTTTTGAATGGCCTTATATGTCTTCTATTTTTGACATTCTTTAATTTCTATCACAAGTTTCATTTCCTCTTGTTTACTTTATTAGTATCTCCCGCCACCCCCTTCATCTTTTTCTCTGTTCCAATCCATTCGGCCTGCTACATGTGTACATGTCGCTTTGAAAATTGTAATCTATGCTATAACTTTAGATCTGTGAACAAACACATGTATATGAAATGTAGGTTACGAACATGGGTCTGCCAATCTTATCCTCATTTGACGCAGAAAAGTTTAGCTTGACAAATTGGGCATACCTGCACACATTCTCTTGCTTGAACACCATCTGCCAAATATTTTTGTTTGGCATTATGCTCCATGATGATTAATAGGTAAATAGTTATCGATGAAGTTGATTTCAATGGCTTGCAACTTGTCACGTTTTCTTCGAATGAAAGAGGTATGAAGTTGTAAGCTATAAAGGAAATCGTCAATAAATCATCACAAGAGATACTAACATTCCAGTGATCATGTACTTAACGAGAGAGAGAGAGAGAGATAGAGAGAGAGAGAGAGAGAAAGAGAGAGAGACAGAGATAAACAGAGAGAGAGAGAGAAATAGAAATCAGAACATAGGCTGATACACTTTCAGAGATGTCGATCACGTTAACCCTCTTGATCCCAATCAACTCCCCACAATACTGCTCCTTAGCAAGAAGAAGTCCTCCTCTAGCATTGAAAGGGGCTTAGCCAGCCAGAAGCAGCCAAGATGATACACTTATCTCCGGCTAAACAATGGGGGCGTATGTCCCCAAGACTGTTGTCACGTAACTGTCCATTGTCACGTACAGCCTTGAATCATCCTCTTTGACTACCGTAGCTTTTGTCTCCGTAGTGGCTCTAATTCAGAGACCGGTCAAAAGGGATCGTGATGTGTGTCTGGGCTTTATTATGCAATACTCCGCACTCCCCATCATGTGTAGTCTTTGCACCCAGGCTATCACTATTATTTTTCAAGTTCTTAGCACACTACCTTAAAATTAAAAAAAACTTTTGTGACTTTTGAAACTTCCGCGAATTGTAGACAACCATTTCCATGTTAAGAAACGTTTACAACAATTTTATGCTGTGTCAATTGTGCGACAGTCATTGACGAATTGATGAATATCGACCGCTAGCAAAATATGCAAATGAAGAAGTGATTTGGTTTTCAATAGAGTATACCACCAACACCTATGAAGCAAGATTTTAATGCCGTCCACATCATTTACAAATATAATCAAAAACTATCAGTGTCTGGTAAGACTAGATGGATTCATACAGAAGTGTCTGCGTACGTGATGCAGTGGTCACTTCAATCGCATGAGTGACCTCAGTGTCAAAAATAGAAGACGGCCAGTAGGGGGGCTCGCGATGGTCAAGACTCGTTTGTTGTCTTCTCGTCCTCTTCTCGATTGTCATAAGTGGGGTTGGCTAGTCAGAGCCGGCTAATTATCGTTTTTAATAAGTAGTTTGTATGTGAACATGACGTGACATTCTCGGCTAGTTCTGCGTCACAGTCTTTTGTGGCAGATAAACAAAAGATTTGACAGGTCTGATAGTAGGGCAAATAGCTCTCAAATTTAACATGTAGGAATGATTTTGGGACTTAAATTTGACACAAAGCCCCATAAATTGGTGGAATTATTTGTATTTATTTATTCATTACAATGTTGTTGTTGTTGTTGTTTTTTTTTTTGGGGGGGGGGGGGGGAGGGAAGACTTGGGCTCTCACTTTCATTTTAGGCCAAATAAAAAACAAACATGTTTAGCGTCCTGCCTTTTTGAAAAATAGGAAGGAGGAGGCCCTTTTTCAAGATGGCCGCCGGCATTTTTTTTTTTTTTAAATCAGAAATAGATCCATTTTAGCAGTGTTTTTCATGTTTTTTTTCTTTAAAAAAAAGAAAAAAGGAGGCGGCCCCCCAAAAAGGAAGCAGGCGTTGACGCTAAACATGTATATTTTTTTTAATGGCCTAAGAGTTTTTTTTTTAAAGTGTAGTGATTTGGAGACACTTGATTCTTCACTAACACCTTTCTCAAACTTTTCCCCAAACTTTGTTGATAAGTCCAACATTTATTCAAAGTACATTATTTTGCACTACAGTGTACATGTACATGCACTCTGTACAATTAAAACAGCAGGCTGTGAAAAAGACTAGCTATATATCAAATAGCTAGTCTAGCGCTCTCTCACTTCAGTCTATTACTAATTTGTTTGTTATGTAATCGCTCAAGGCCCTCACCATCATCATCGTTACAGGGAGGATGGCCAGAGACAAACGTGTGATATCTCACCGTACCGGTATTGATTTATTGCCAAGAGCCAAGACGGAACGACTTGTATGTTCGTTAAAAGTGACCTTGAATTGCTGATGTGTTAGTATATTATAAAGCTGTGTGCGTGATACAGTTTCCCCTTGCTCCAGATACATGAATAATTAGAACATCTGGTCCTGATGGTCAGTTGATTATGTAGTTACAGTGGTTATAGACGTGCAATGTTCTTAAGCTCAGATATTTTAATGATATACATGCAGTACGCTACAGATACCTGGGACACAATACTGATACTTCACAAATGCATCAGTATGAGAAAACACCAGTGGACTGTTCGTTATTATTAAAGCAGAAGAAGAGGTAAAAGTTCTTCAAAGATGTTTGCTCTGTGAGGCAGTGATTCAACAGAAGTTCTTGATTTAGATACTCACAGAGCTGAATTTGTTGAGAACACTTGTCAGTGTATGGCCGAAGACGACATTCACTCGTAGAAACCGTTAAGAGCCTGCAACTGCACCTAACTGTTGCCCGGAATTTTATCATCCATCCTCCATTTATCTTTTGTGTTTCGTCCTTCACGTACGCACTGTTGAGGCTATCAATAGCTAGACGGTTTATCAGTTGCCATTTTTTTCCAGTGATTTTTTAAGCATCCTCTTGCTTTGAGGGCATGGTAATTTCTAATGCTTTAGTGATGAGGAGAACTCAGGAGATACACTTCTTCATCTATGTAAATGAGCCACATTGATTCAGATTTGAACATCTCCACTTTCCACCAGGCACCAGGAGCATCCAAGCAAGTGTGAGGATTGAGTTCAGATCTTCACTCCTCTAGCCTCTAAGAGGAGAATGAAAATACTGAGGAAACTTTCTTCCAAGACAAAGTGACATTTATCAAGAGTTCTGTGATATTTGCAAGTTATATACTCAAAGCAGAATTTTGAAGATGTGATTTTTTTTAATTTAAGAAATTTGATTCACATTTGTGATACAGATCTCATTGTTGCTGACATCGCTACACGTCGGCCTCAACATTTATTTTGTGCCGAGGACTATGTAAATAAACTCTTCTTTGAATCATTGTACCTTGAAGGGTGAACAAGTTATCATTCCTCAAAAAGAATTATCTCTCTGAAAAGGTGGATCTCCAATGGTCTGTTATTGTCTGTCTCCTTCTGTTAAGAATGAAAGACCCAGCTACATGTTTAATGTCCTTAAAACGGCTTAGCGATCAATACAGCAATGTCAGATCGTGTTTGTATATAGCATGTACATGTTGAATAGCACTTTATGCAGAGACCGGCACTTTCTTCTTGCATTTTAACAGAGGATGGACTCCAGATCGGACATCATCGTGTGGACCTGTCTGTGATATAAGGAAGTTACCTCAATATATACTCCTCTGAAAATTGAGACTGTGCTTACAATTGGATGAGCTTTGCCACACCAAATGCTAAGTGAAATACTGGATTAATTCTTGTTCCTACATGTAATTGATCTGGTTTATTTTAGGTGTTAGTGTGATAAAAATGACTCAAGCATTTGCAACTTTGAGCGTTTGAACATGGCTCACATATTTGGTTATCCTGTGCAATGGATGTGGGGAGATTCTTCTGAATCCATACTCTGTTGGGATCTCTTTGATTTAATCAGGAAATAGTCATCCAAACATTCTTTCGCACATGTGGTTTGAAAACGCAAGAAGACAAGAATCTTGCCGTCAAAGTCCGTTTCTTGCAGACTTTCTTGCAGACTTTCTTGCAGACTTTCTTGCAGATCTGCCAAGACTTACAGGTGGGCTATATAGCCTATACACACACACGGACAACATATTATTTCAAGTGAGCTAGAAACTCTTGATCATCATGTTGGCGAATGTGGCGTACGTGTACAACACCACGCTCCCCTCATGGTGTGGGTCGTTGAGACCGAAGGAGCTGCTGAAGGTGACCGAGACTCCGGGGACGTTCCTCGGTCTCAGTCTTACGGATAAACTCCATTTCCAGTATATCGTGTCAACGGCAGAACCTCAAGGTAGGGAAAAGGGATATCAGTAGCGGTGTGTATTTTGCATCTGAAGATGCGTGTTTCATTCTTATGTTTTCTGTGTCTTAATCTCTTTGTACTTGATTTATGACACTAATTATGTTTTCTTCAGTTTAATTGGAATTATTTTCTCTGTAGCCTCTTTCACCTTCACTCTTTCTCTGTCTGTTCTCTCTCTCTCTCTCTCTCTCTCTCTCCCACTCTCTCACTCTTTCTATTTGAATTCACTCTCAAGTTTCACTGTAAGTCTCTCCGTCTCCTTGTCTATTTCTCTTTCTCTCTGACTCTCTTTTTTCTCTCGTTTTTTCTCTCTCTCCCTCATTCCATCATTTTCATTTTCATTCTTCCACTATCATTCTCTTTCACTTCATCTTCTTTTGAAGAGAAAAGAAAAATTGGGTACTACAACATGTACGTCATTCTATTTTTGTACAGATCTCTAATAACAAAACATGTTATTAACAAAACATGTTATTGAGGGCGATTTGTTGCTAACTATAATGTTTTGATAGTTCTTGTACATGTTGTTGAATTGCAAAATGCAGTTGTCCTTCCTGTTTTTGTGAAGTGAGTTTGATAGGTATTGCGCAACTTGGGCTTTATAGCAGGTGTTAAACAGTCTAGAGGTAATTCAAAAAAAACAAACACACACCAAACAAACAGAAAGAAAAACAAAATAAGGAGAGAAAAAAGTGCACATACAGGTTATGTATTTGAATGTTGCTGCACTTTTCTGAGTTCTTGTGGGTAAAAATATAATTAGTTCATCAATATGTCATCTCTTGGGTAAAATATCCTCAAATAACAGCTTATCAGTCAAGAAGAATTGTATGAATATCTAAACCCCATATTCACTTATTTTCAAGCAACAAGAACTGGTCTTGTACATGTAATGTAGATTTCATGTAGCTTGTTTCATAATATCAAAAATCATAATGAAAAAGCACAAAAAATAAACAAAACAATTGTTTTTCTAAAAATAAGCCATCTCAATTCATGATGATTGATTTTCTTTGTCAACAATTATTTTGTCAATCAACATTTTAATAGCTCTTATTTTTCAGAGCTTAATATAAAACTGTCAATCAATTAGAGGCTTTGTAGAAGCATTGTCTTCTTGTTAATAACAGTGGTCACCTCAATGGAATGTACACAGCAGCAGGGGGTTCATGAGTGTTAATTGCATTGTTGTTATCACTTTAGGCCTGTTTTAATCAGACCGAAGTTGCAAAATAACCCGCTATTTTAAAGATGAAGTTGAGTTCTGGTCATGCGATTGCATTGTGAAAGAAACGGTGTGGAATCGATCAGAAAAGGTTGATCATCTAGCTTACAAGTATTCGTGTGTATTGCAAGTTCTGGAATCATCAAAATGAAAGGAATTTTGGCCGAGTCTTGGTTAAGTTACAAGTACTGTATACAGAAAGATGTATATGGGACTACATGAACACGTGGCGTAAAAATCTGTCCTGATTTTTACGATGTTACATGCCATATTTAGAATATGAAGGCATTTGAAGAGCCATACTTTTCAGGGAACATGTTTTATCTGATGTCCTTCCACACTTGCATAATAACAATGATAACGCTCACAAATTATTGTTCACCTCCTTCCCAGAACTCAACCTTCTCTTTAACTTGTCCGATCTCGAATTAGCCAGCTAATTTGCGTTTTCATCAGCCTGCAGTTGCGATGAGAGGGCTATTTCATCTAGAAAATTTCCCAAGAAATGTTGGTCTTGTTTCCAAAATAATTTGCGCCTATCTTTATAGCTTGAAGGTCTGGTGAAGACGCAATCTTGAGCTTTGGGAAAATATCCAGAGTCTGAAAATAGCAGGTTATTTTGCAACTTCGGTCTGATGATGACAAGCCTTCTGTATACTGTGTAATACACACATAGTTTCTGCAATCTTGGGGCATTTGTTGAATGATGGTCATATTTGGTCTGTTTGAAAACAAGGGAGTCATACTATATTTAGAGCTGGCTTGTTTTGCAAAACAACTATCCCAAGATAAAATATAGTGATAAGAAAATGTAGGCGTATTTGCCTAAATTGTATGCATACATGACATGTACATGTATATGTGTGCTGTTATTTAATAGTTTGTTGTATATTTTGTAATACACACATAGTTTCTGCAATCTTGGGGCATTTGTTGAGTGATCTGTATGGTCATATTTGGTCTGTTTGAAACAAGGGAGTCATACTATTTTTAAAGCTGCCTTGTTTTGCAAAACACAGCTGTCCCAAGAGCAAATGATTTTTTTTTTGTAAAACAAAGTGATAAGAAAATGTAGGCGTACATGTGCATACATGTAGATGTGTACACGTGTGCTGAACATTATTTAGTTCTATGTACCGGTACATATTATAGGCCTCCTAAATAGATTGATGTACCTGATCTCTGTCTGTCTGCCTGTCTCTGTCTATGTTTGTCTGTCTGTCTCTCTCTGTCTGTCTGTCTCTTTCTGTCTGTCTCTGTCTCTGTCTGTCTTTCTTTGTTTGTCTCTGTCCGTCTGTCTCTTTCTGTTTGTCTCTTTCTTTCTGTCTCTCTTTCTCTCTCTCTCTCTCTCTCTCTGTCTCTCTCCCTGTCTCTATGTCTCTGTCTGTCTGTCTGTCTCTTTCTGTCTCTCTTTGTCTCTTGTCTGTCTTTCTTTGTTTGTCTCTGTCCGTCTGTCTCTTTCTGTTTGTCTCTTTCTGTTTGTCTCTTTCTTTCTGTCTCTCTTTCTCTCTCTCTCTCTCTCTCTCTCTCTCTCTATCCATATATTATCTTTGAATGTTATACAACCTCTTTGCACTGGCAATACATGTCATATACAGTCCACTCTAGTAAATTGTAAGCCTGTAGTGTAGACCTCTCTCTCAGACCCTCCCTTTTCAATACAGGTGTGAATGTCACCAAAATAAAGTTAATATTATGTGTACATTGTGGTGTAGTGGTATTTGTGCATATGAACAATTGTTAATGTTTGGTTTGTAAAAGTGAAACATACAATCAAAGTGCAATTATTAATGCACAGGTACATTGTACATGTACTCAACATCCAGGAAGAACTGTGCTGTCATTTTTCAAGGTCAAACATGTACCTATGCCACTACCTTCCACAGTCTACATGTACTACCTGTGTAGTTCTATCAGTTTTTGTCTGCTTTTGTTTACTTTATACATGCTCAGTCAGTCTGAAACCTCAGATCAATATTTATTTTGAGTAATCAGACCTAAGTCCTAGTCTGGAGGCGCAAACCTTTGTCCGCCTTAATATGCGTAAGAGAGTGTCTTTTTTAGTGGGGAGACTTTGCAGACTGCACGGTCTATCTGCCCTCCATAGGCCTCTGTACATTTAGCTGCTTGTGACAGTGGCACAGCCGTAGCTGTTCTTATTTACGTTTTTTTCTTTGTTTTCCCTTACATATTCTATGTAACGTTGAGAAGTAAAACCTCTTGAGAGTTGAGGTTACCATCATATATTTTCATTCTTGCCAACATTGAAAAAATAGGAATAAAAAAAGTGTTGAACTGACAAATTAGAGTCTGTTCCTGCAGAATATTAAAGTGAGACTGTTGCATCAGGTGTTATGGCAAGGTTGTGGATAAGGTGTGTAGTAGATTATGAGTTAGTGAATCCTATTCTAGGTTAAGAAAATTAAATCTGTTTTAATTGTACTTCTTCTGGCAAGGTAACTTCCAAATCCTTGAATAGTCATGAAACTACCTAGGTATGATGTGGGATTGTGTGTCCGGAAACTCCGGACGCCCAACCAAAAAAAAGCCGTCACTTTGATCCCTTTTGATTTCTGCAAAAAGTATTCATCAAATTAGCGCTAGCATTGGAAACACCCCAATTTAAAAAAATGAAATGGAAGCTCTTATTACCAATCATGTGACAGAATATGTTTTGAATAATACATGATAAAAATTTTGCCGGGGAAACCGCCTACTAATTGATATATTTGGTAAATTAGTTTATCTATTGGTGTATGAGAGATAAAAACGCTTGTGTCGCGCACGTTTGCGTAGTCCCATATACATCTTTCTGTGTACAGTGCTTGTAACTTTATGAAGACTGGGCCAAATTTCTTATCATTTGTATGATTCCAGAACCTTGCAGGACACACCAATATTTATATGCTAGATGATCAACCTTTTCTGATCGATTTCACAATGCATGACCATAACTGGTCTTTATCTTTAATATTATTATCTAACATAACATACATGTCTTGACCTTTGTTTGACCTTTGCTAGTCTGTTTTACCAGTCTAATGTATTGTCTATGGATGTGGTCAGCCAGATTGTGGCTCCAGGCAGTATGGTCAGTCATGTGTCACCAGTGGC
>JAVYIG010017337.1:0-26727 GCA_035222895.1 Strongylocentrotus droebachiensis
ACTGTAAATGATACACTCTTGGTTCATTTTTACTTCCATGCTTATTTTTTTTCCCTACAGAATCTTTATGATTAAAAGTGTATGTATATTAAGGGTGTCTGTGTTAAGGTTGGTAAAGCATAGATTTTTGGAGGGCATGTGACTTTTTTTCCATTAAGCTTTGGAAGTGGACGGGATAGTTAGAAGATATATGAGGTATCAAGAAATCTTTCATTTTTGTATTTTGTGTACTAAATAAATTATTTTTGTATCATTTACACACCAGTCGCAAGTACTGCAATGAGGCAATCAGTGCCATACACACAATGAATGTACACAACAAGTGAATGTAATGTATGGGTCAACTTTTGTGGGTTTCCATACTTTTTAACAAATTTGCTTTCTACTGAAATAATGATATCGACATTCCATGTAAACATGAAGAGTGCACCATGCTTCTTTTATTTTTTTTTCCAAATCTAAGGTGAAGTTGAGTTCTGGTATTATGAAACAAACACACCGAAACAAAAGAAGATGGATGCATTCTCCTTTGTTTTTCTATATCAATGAATGCAACAATGTGCAAAGCATTGTTTGCATCATGTTCAAGATAGAGAGTTGATTTGAGCCAAGAAGTGATAGTTTGAGTCTTTTAACGGTTGCTTGAAGTGCTGGCGCGGCCAAACCTCTCGGTTATCAACAACACCAGACTGTAATTTGAAGAAAAAAAACGCTTATTATCAGATCTCAAGTCTTATCAAAAGCAAATGGGAAAGTGGTCTCTTTGCCGGTTTCCATACATTTTCATTCCAGCTATAGAAAGGATCAGAGCAATTTCTTGTAATTTCTTTGTCTAAAAAGGCTGAATATGTTGGGTTGCAAGGTAATTTAATGACTTTACAGTGTGTAATCTACATAGTAATAAATGTTTGTATTGTTAAGCATTTAATTCTGTGTGACTTTGGTTGGTTTTGTTTGGTATTCATATGTTTAACAAGACAAGGAGAAAAATGTGCCAATTTGTTTGTTGTAATGCTTACGTAAACCTTTACTAAATATGAAGCTGCTTGGTAGTGTATGTTGCTTAATATTACTGCAGTAGTTACTCAGTGATTTATTTCACTTAATTTTGAAAGAGATTTCTTGTCAATATAGAAGCATAGCATAAAGACTTGTGTCACACATGATAAATCAGACTTAATCAGCACCCTTATAAACCCTTATACTGATATGTATGTTGATCAAATACATCAAGTTCCATAGTAGAAGAACATCTGCATTAAGTCAGGCAGATATTTCAAAAATTCAAATTCAATTCAAAAATTCAAATAATCTTGTTTTACAAATGACACCTAAACCATTCGTTTATTTCTAAACTCGAATGAGAGCCTTTAAAAAGGAATGTATACCTGCACGTACTCTCCTTATAATGATGTACTTTTCTCTTTTTTAAGTTAATTTATATTTCTTATTTTCATGATAGGTTATAACATATATCAAGAGAAAGAGACAAAGAGGCCTTAGTAATTGCCATGTTAAACATTGTTGCAGCTGATTGAAGTGCGATTATCCCTTTTTGTTATCATTTTGTTATTGCGGTACATAATATTTATCGTTATACATGTAGATTTTAGTTACTTGAATATTTCGTTTTGTAGATAAAGCCAAAACTCTTTGATTTTGTACTTTTTTGCATAATTATTCTGTAGATAACATTGATTCATTTTTGTCTGCATATATACCTATTAAGTTCATGTACTACATGTAGTTTCATATTTCTTAACTTGTAGATTTAATATGTTCTATACATGTACTTGCTCATCGTCACATCAAATGTGGAATATTTTGTTTATACATACCATTACTATTTATAGTTTTGCATACGAGATAGCTAGGCTATTGGGCCGTTACTTACAGAGATTAAGATTCTATATTGAAGTTAAGCAGTCACGAACATTAATATTAGGATAAATGTCAATTAAGATTGTTGTATACAGTGCCAATTTAGGTTAAAATAGTGGAAAGACAAATTATTGCTAAGTAATGTAAACCAGTATTCAGTTTATCCTAGCAATTATAATATAGTACATGAATTGGCTTCTTGCATCTGTTGAAATACACTGATTTTTTGTGTGTGCCGAGATTCAGAAGGGGGTTAACTGATATGGAGATTAACTTTAATGATATGGTTTAATGCACTTCTGGATCTCAGCAGATGATTCATTTTTATTAAGTAGAAGTATGTATTATGCTAGCATCTTGTATATTATACATGTACGGCGAAACCTGTACATAAAGACCAATTAAGCGACACAAAATAAGCAGTCTTCAGTGTATGCACACGTTACTTTAATGAATACGTTTCAATGAGAACCATTATTCAAGGGAAAGAGAAGATGCGACCTTTATAGTTGCCAAAGCAGTTTTCACTATATATGGACGTGTTTATGGAGTAATTGTCTAGTCTAGGACAAAGATTTTAAAGATGTTTAATTCTGTATCACTTATCCTAGATCTACATTGTTAATATATGTTTAGTAATGTACATTGAATTTGCCTGTAGTCTGCTCCCTAATGATCATCTCTTTTAGGCCACCTTTCTCTGTTCTTTGATACCATTCTTTCACTATCTGTATTTCTCTTTTCTTTCTCTTTCCTCAAGTTTCTTCTGATATATGAACACAAGGTCATACATGGCCAAATCAATGAATTACTATGTTATAACCCAGAGCTATTAAAGTGGCTATGCTCATTTCCTTTGTTGCACGCAGTTGCCATTCATTTACATGTTAACAAAATTGCAGTTGCTTTTTTTTTAATGTGGCGGTGTAAAAAGTTATATCTCAACAAGTCTTAAGTTTTTCTTATTAAAGTTTGTAATATACTTCAAGTTAACATGCAGTTCTGTCGATGATAAAAATTAATGCTTTTATTCAACATAAAGTAGCTTGTAAATGTATGCTGTAATTACATAAAATGCACAGACCATTACAAAAAATATTACATTGAATGGTATTTAAAGAAAGTTAATTTACACTATATATGTAATATGTGTAGGTTATTATTAATGTAAAGGCCATAAATGGCATAAAGCAAGCTTTCTCAATATAAGCTTGTTTCATAGACTTATTTTAATACATTGAGAATCGGAGATGAACCTAGTGTTTATCAATGCAGCAGCTTTTTGTAGTAAGATTATGTCAGATGTTATGATTAAGTTGAAAAAATTGCTGTTTTTGTGTAATTAAGATTAAATATGTTGAAGGGATATCATTTTAATAGTGGTCTTGTGTTGATTTTGTTATTCTGTTTGTGTTTTTATATAATAGTCATGATTTATTGGTAGTTTTTATCAATTCTGAACAAAGGTAGTTATACTTGTACATGTAGATGGAAGGAAGGAAGCAGCAAGTTATTGACAGCATTACTTCGGCTCCCGCCTTGCTTAGATGGGGTGTACCTCAAGGGTCTGTTATTGGCCCTCTGCTATTCGTCTCTTATACAACTCCCATTCAGGACATTATCCACTCCCACAGCTTCTCTCCAATGATGTATGCAGATGACTTCCTACTATACATTACTGTCAAATCTAGTGAAATAAAATACACCACACAGAAACTAGATATAATGTCCCCAAGAAATCCGTTCTTGGATCGATGAAACTTAATTTTCTCTTCTTAAACGATAGTAAAATGGAAATTCTTCATCTGTCTTCAAAATTTAGACAAGCAAATGAATTGTTACCAATATCTTTAAATAATACACCCGCTAATCGTTCCAAGACAGTTCGCAATCTCTGAGATAATCTGGACAAACATCTGTCTCTGCGCAGCCACATTAAAACTGTTTCCCAAAGCATCATCTCCTCTTAGAAGAATAGACAAAGTCATCAGATTTTTTAATAAAGCTTCATCTGAAATTCTCATGCACTTTTTCGTATCCTCACTTCTGGACAACTGTAAAAGTCTCCTCGATAGTTTCCTCATTGGTATTTCCGATAAAGATATAAACAAAACTCTGTCACATGGCTGGTCTGTCTGCAAAATAAACGTCAACACACAACACCCATCCTCAAAGATTTTGATTTAACGCATGTTCATTTCGTTCTCTGTGATTTTTGGCTAACAACGTTTATTTTCGTTATTCATTTTTGTTTCGTTTACTATTCCATGTGAATTATTTACATGCCAATTAAGTATGCGTGTGTATGTTGCAAGAAACCAGTAAAATGCAATCAGAGAGCTCTTCTCTGTACAAACTGTAAAAATTGGGCCCATATTACGTGTGCCCGTGTATCTCTATCTCAATACAATGATAGAAAAGAACATTTTGAAAATTGGAATTGTCCAACTTGTATCCTACAAGAATTGCCATTTTTTAATGAAGAGTTAGACGTAGATCGTGAACCCTGCGCCGGTAATGAGTCAAACTTAGAACGTGACACGAATCTAATTAAGAATGTAGATCAAAATTATAGTATTTATGATAAAGGATTGTCAATATCCCATCTTAACGTTAGAAGTTTACGAAATAAAAAAGAAGAAATTGAAATTTTTATAAGTAACAATTCAGTTGATTTATTCACAATGTCTGAGACCTGGATTGACGATTCCTTTACTTCGAACATGTTAGACATTCCAGGTTACATCTTCGAAAGAAGAGATAGAGGTAGTCGAGGTGGAGGAGTTGGGTGTTACATAAGAAATAATATAGGATATGTTACAAGACGTGATCTTGAAAAAGACGATTTGGAAATAATGTGGTTTGAATTGAGGGCTAGAAATCGATTACCATTTTTTGTAGGTGTCGTATATCGCAAACCTACATGTATATCCTTTTTTAAAAGCCTAGAATCAAACCTAGACCAAGTATTTTCTTTTACAAATAATGTTATAGTCCTCGGTGACTTTAACTCCAATATGCTGACTAAAAATACCCTTTCAAATAAGATGCATGAACTTTGTTCCACCTTTCAGTTAACTCAGCTTATCCGAGAACCAACAAGAATAACTCCTTTCAGCAGTACTTTAATTGACGTTATTTGTGTTTCTAGTTCAATGTTATCCAATATAAAGCAATCTGGAACAATTTCAAGTGGACTAAGTGACCACTCCCTAGTCTATTTGATCCTTGGACATAATACCCCAAAAGCTAAGCCCGAAATCTTTTCATTTAGATCGTTTAGGCATTTTGTCGTCGAAGATTTTGTCGAAGACCTATGTAAAATACAATGGAATGATCTATTATCGTCCGAAGAGGACGTAGAGTATTGCTGGGAGAAATTCAGTGAAGCATTCAAGGTATTAGCTGATAAACATGCTCCCCATGTTACAGTAAGAAAGAAACTAAATGGGTCTCCTTGGATTACAACTGAATACCTGGCTCTATCTAGGGATCGTGACTATTATAAAAGAAAGTTTGACAAACTTAAAAAATCAGCAGAAGCAGGGCAGGAAATCAATGAACTTTGGAATAAATATAAATATCTCAGAAATAAAGTAAATATCTTAAATAAAAAGCTGAAAAGGGACTTTTTTCGCAACAAATTTCAACAATGTGCAAACAAATTGCAAGATTCGTGGAAAGTCCTGAAAAAATTACTCCCGAAGAAAAAGGTTTCAGTTAATCCAAATATTAACACAGGGACTCATATGACTTCAGATAAAGTAGAAATTGCAACGTCATTCAATGAATTGTTTGTTAGTGTTGGAAAACGACATTCTCCTCTTAACCAACAAAGTTTTAATTCCTTGAATACATTATCAAAGGTTGGATCAACGTTTAAATTCCAAAGCATAGATTCGGAGTTTGTAAAAAGAGAACTTGGGAAAATTGATGTTAACAAAGCTGTTGGTCTGGATGACTTACATCCAAGATTATTGAAAATCGCTGCCCCTTTTATTGCTGAACCACTCTCAATAGTCTTTAACAAATCTCTAAGCTCAGGATGCTTCCCAAGTGATTTCAAAAGAGCCAAGATTATTCCAGTACCAAAAAGTAGTGAAACAAGTGACATTGGCAATTATAGGCCAATTTCTTTATTGTCCTGTCTGTCCAAGATACTTGAAAAGGCAGTCCATGCCCAGCTTTATGAGTATCTCCAAGAATACAAACTGCTATCTCAGCGCCAATCGGGTTTTCGCCCAAAGCATTCAACTGCAACTTGTCTAATTGAAATAACTGATTACTTGTTAAACAATATTGACTGTGCCCCAAGGGTCTATTTTGGGCCCCCTAATTTTTTGCTTATTTCTTAATGATATGTGTAACTTAAAATTTAGTAAACAAACCAAAATTGCTCTGTACGCTGATGACACGGCACTGTTTTGTAAAGGTAACAATTTAAAAAACAGTCAGAAGAAACTACAAAAATATTATGATTTACTGCGTAAATGGTTTGAAATAAATAGTATGGAAATAAATGCAAAGAAAACTAAAGTGATGGTCTTTGGAACGAAACATAAAACTAAGAACCAAATTTTGAAAATCTGTCATGGACGAGACTATCTTGAGAATGTTACCGAGATCAAATATTTAGGCGTAACCCTTGACCAAAGTCTAAGTTGGACACCACACATATTGAATGTGACTAATAAGATTAATCGGGCTATTGCATGCACTAGAAGGATTAAGAGTTATTTGAACCAAAGCCTACTGAAACATCTTTATTACTCCCTCATTCTTCCACATATAGATTACTGTTCAGTTGTTTGGGGCAAGTGCAAAAAGAAAGATTTACTCAAATTACAGAGGACGCAGAACAGATATGCAAGATTAGTCCTTAATGCAGACTATCTAACCCCAAAAGACATCCTTTTAAGCACTCTTCAATGGCAAAGTGTTGAAAATAGAATCAACTACCACTACTGCATTTTCGTCTACAAAATACTCAATAATCTAGCCCCTTATTATTTAGAACCTTTTGCTTGTAAACGTCCAATTTACTATGTTACTCGTCATTCTACCTTGAATCCCTTATTTATCCCAAAACCCAAGACTGAATTTAAAAAACGATCTTTTTCTTTCATCGCTCCAAGCATCTATAACAATCTCCCGACTCATATTCGCACGGCAACTTCACTCCAAATGTTCAAAAAACAAATTAAATCACTCCCTCCACTTTAATGCATGCACTGGTACCTAATGTTATATTATGACTTATTACAGTTAGTTTTGTTTGTTTTGTTTGTTTGTAGTTGTGTAGTCTGTAGTAGTTTTATTTCTTACCTTTTACCCTTTTGATTTTATGTCTGTTATTTATTTATGGCATGTGTATTTGTATTTGTATTTTGTATTGTATCAATAATATCTTAATGTTTAATAGTTCAGGCCTTATGTTAATTTTGATCTAGTTTTTAAGATGTTTTAGCTCTCTTATGGTATGTTGTTTTTATAATGTCTTTGTTTTTCTACAATGTATTCTATTTTTTTGTAAATCTTTGTATGTACAGGGCTCTTTTGTAAAGCAGGCCTCTGGCACTGAAAAGACTACCCTGTTTTTAAATAAAACTGAATAAATAAATAAATAAAGATAAAGCTCCCAGTTTAATTTCGTATCCAGTTTAACATATGGAAAAGTTTTGGGCGAATTCGTTCATAAAATGGATTGGTCACCGAGCCGGTCAACTCTGCACAGAGCTTCGCACCAAGTGCCGCAGTGTGCACTGGCGCGTAACACAGAGGGTCGACTGGTCACTGGGTGCGTCCATTATGACAAAATAGGGAGAATGGGTCTTGTTCATAACATAAACATAAAACAAGGACGATTTCATTTGCATGTTTATGTCTTTTAATGAAACTCTAAGACGACACAAAAACAATAACAAGACTTTAAAACTGTTGAAGAATGAATTCATATTGATGATTCAATATCAAGGAGTTCACTAATTATAATATCTAACCCCACAATCGAATGGAATATTCCTCTCTCACGGTCTGAGGTTTACGACGAGCGATTTTACAAAATCCTTTGTGTTTCTTCTTGGTCACTGGCAAATTACACAACAAATCCATGATGTATCACCATTTAATTACCATTACTACAGTCTACATGTCTTCTTCTTTCCATATTTAAGGTTGAAACTCACATATTGATAGAAATAACTACACAAAATGGACCGGTTCGGAGAACATTCCGAGAGGAGACGTGCCGTTTCAAAACACATGCAACGCAAAAGTTCGCACGCTAATGTGTACGTCTATGGAACTCGTGTAGTGTGGCATATTTCATGCTCTTGCGCAAAAAGGAGCATGCATAAGAGACAGCAAATCATTGGATGCAAAAGTGCAACCTTTTCCTCTTATCCAATCAAAATGAATGATACATAACTGGAATCGTTAAACCCTCAGCTTCAATTTGATATGCGAGATGGTGCAATTCGGCCATCGTATCAGTTCTACAGCCAAGATGAGTATGGAGAGTTGACGAATTTTTGGCGAAAATCGGTTGACCTCCATAGAGAAAGTGTCGTGAAAGGTTTTTTTGGAACATTTTTAAGCAAAAAGTGCAACCTTTCCCCATGAATGAAATTATTTCAAATTTATATCATAATAAAGAGAAAACATTGAATTTTAAAACACCGGCCGAGATGGTATTAAAAGTGGGTTCAGTTAGGCTGTTGCTGTGATTTAGCGTAGGTAACGCATGAAATGGTAAGGAATTTCACGTGTTGTAGCTCACGGTGCGATGCGTGCGGAGCAGATGAACGAAAGTTTTTCATATGATTTTTTTGCTAACCTTCCAATCCTTCCATGGTCTGTCTCCAGAATATCTCTCTGATCTTGTCTTACAATATGTTCCACCAAAGACCAAAGCCCTTGTGTTCTGCATCTCAAAACCTCCGTGTAGCTATTAAAGAGAGGCAGAACAAACTCTAGCTATGGTCACAAATCAGAGCAGCGACCGACCGATCAGTAGCCTGCTCGGTCGCTGCTGGAATTAAGCATCGCCCAGCAATTAGGTCGGTGCCCGGGCGGCGACCGCCCAGGCACCGAGCGTATTTTGGGCGGCGAGTGAAAAATGAGCAGGCGCCGCCCAAATTTTAACTCCGCGCTAAAACTTCAGCGGCGACCGAGCGATGCCCTAAAAACGAGCGGTGCCTGGGCGGCCGCCGCTCGGTGGCCGGGCAGCCGCCGGGCAGAATTGGTTAAAAACTCGCCGCTCGGCCGCCGAGCAGTCTACTTTTGGGTAATGTGACCATAGCATAAGGCATATGGTGATAAGGCTTTCACTCACGTAATGTACCACCATTTTTATGGAATTCTCTCTCAAATTCCCTACGTTGTATATCCAATACTAAAACATTCATATCTAAACCCAAAACTCATCTTTTCACATTAGCATATCAATAGTACTGAAGGGTAAGTAATGTTGTAATTTTTTGTCTTCGTAAGAACCTCATTGTTTTCTTTATATGCTTCTGTTTACTCATCTTCCTTTTATGATCTTTTTATATTTTATATATAATTATGTATATTGTAAACTCACTTGTAACTCACTTGATCCAGGATTATTCAGTCTTTACACTGTTGTAAAGCGCGTGGAAATGTCAATAGACATGAAATGCGCTATACAAGAACAAAGCATCATTATTATCTAAAGCTTCCTCAAGATGTCTCTCTCCCTTTGCTTACTTGTACATGTTGCTCTCTTGTTCCCCTTTTCTCCATTTTCTTTAGTTCTCCTTTGATCTCTTAATTATCTCTTAACTTTCTTTGTTTTCTTTCTACTTTCTAATTTCACGCTTCTGACAAGATAAAAGCTTTATTAGTTAATAAATAGTTAAATAAATCTCTGCACCAATAAACATTTACTATATCTTCAAAGTGTTCTAAACCATGGAATGTGTATACGACAAACATTGCACATTTCATTCTATACACTATTATACTAAACTAGGCGCATGCCACCTTTATACAGAAGTAAAAGGCATAAACGATACTGAAACTGTTGAATAGTTTACAAGGCAGCATTATTGTTCATTATTTGGTCTGTATCTTGCTTCACATGCATGTTCATGCAGTACATGTTCGGGAGTGTTGAACAATGCATGGATTTGATATAAGGGAATGTGCAACAAAAGCTGAGTACAATCATAACTTTAATTTCACATCTCCACACGGACATTTTTGGCAATAATTGATGTAGTATAGTGTCTACTTTCACCTGAGAATGATTCACGTACACTGTACACGTACATTGTAACATTAGAGAACTTGTAAAATGCTTAATTGTTGACGTTCATTGATCATATTTACTTTCTTGTTTTTCAATGTTTCACTTTTCGTCAAAATGTCATCAAACTGATTCCTTGATTTTTCTTTCACATCTCCACACACTACCTCCCACATTTCTAACTTATCCTCATTAAACTAAACGAAGATAAATTTATCTTCATTTAACAGCTAAACGAAGATAAATTTATCTTCATTTAACAGCTAAACGAAGATAAATTTATCTTCATTTAACAGCTAAACGAAGATAAATTTATCTTTATTTAACAGCTAAACGAAGATAAATTTATCTTCATTTAACAGCTAAACAAAGATAAATTTATCTTCATTTAACAGCTAAACGAAGATAAATTTATCTTTATTTAACAGCTAAACGAAGATAAATTTATCCTTATTTAGCTGTTAAATAAAGATAAATTTAACCTCATTAAACTGTGTAAATGAAGATACCGAAAAACGAAGGCGACCGTACGGTGAACTCGTCTTCTTCTTCTTCGTCGTAGCCATTTCGACGAAAATTCAAAACGCGTTATAAAAGGAAAAATTAACAGATTATGGACAACGTAACCGCGAGTGACGATGTCGAATCGAAGAGTGATCTTAAATCTGGTGCTGGCCGCGCGTGTACCATATATTCGTGCCCAGACTTTGCATATACTATTAGACAGAGCTCTAGCTGTTTACAAACAACGGACGCATTGCCCGCGCTCGGCTATTGTTCTCTTTGTTCTCTCTTTGGTTATAGCTAGTCTGCAGACACAGACCCTTGACAGCCATTATGAGTAAAAACAATGTCTAAATTTCAAACATGAAAGTACTGAGTTATGTCATGTAGCTGCTTCTGACACAGTGCAATACTGGAAAAGAAACATAACACATCAAGCAGAATCTGATTCTCCTGATTATTTCATGTGGTTTTATTCAAGAGTAAAGTTGAGTCTGTGTTTACAGACTAGGTTTGAGATGGTGAATAGATAGAACTGATAATCCCCGTGCGACCGGCTAACGACGGTCTGGGGAGAATTTGGGTGTATCATCTCTCTAGCTGGTGTATCTGTACATGCAGGTAAATGGGTGTATCATATTCGTAAAATGCAGACCTTTTAACAATCTATCAGGCCGGTGGTTACTTAATTTGCAAAAATTCACCTTTCAGAAAGAAAACGTGTATTTTTGCTAAAATTAGAAGACAAGACACAGGATGGGGCTGCATTGGGCTAAATAGGCCTATATAAATTATAATGTTTAATATTATCAGGGAACCAGCTGTGTGCCCGGCCGCAAAAAATATATGAGCAATGTTATCTTTAAAAATGCAAATACATGTATTTCACTTTGACTATTAAGAGCATAAATCGGAGGGAAAGATGAAAACAAACGATATTAATTTTATGTGCTTGAAAACTTGACTTTTCTAATCGATGTTTTGTGGAGTTCATCGGCATGAGAAACTTTCTTTATATAGTTACAAACCAAAGCATGATTATGATCGATGCCCTATAGGAAGTGCAACTAAATCGTTCGGAAAACCATGCTTAAAGTATAAACCAACTGCAATTATGTACGAACATGTAAAGACATGGCACCTAACCGAAGATAGGCCTATATACTCCTCCTATAGAATGCATTCGATATTATGAACTTCACATGATTGTTGGTAAATAATATAGTAGGCCTATATCATTCATAGTAAACAAAAATTAAACACCCATTTGGTTTCATTCAAAATCTAATTGTTATGGGTCACAAGTCCCCTTGAAGTTGACGAGCATGTCATAGAACGTATACCGAGACACACAACTTTGCATGAGATTCCTTGCAAAATCTGATGGGTATATAGGCCAATATAGTTTTCAAGTTTACTGTTAATACAGGATATGCAATTTTCGCCCATTTTGACGCTAAAATACTACACATTTTAAACAAATAATTAAAAAAACGCAAAAATGGCCCTATAATAATAGGTATGGGGTTTGGCTACGTCAGCGGCCCCCGCCCGCCCCCGTCGTAGGCCTTAATACACATTTCATTTTGTTGTACCAAGGCTATCATGATTTTAGTTTTTTTTTTTATTCATGCAGCAAAGGATGGGGGCACAAATGGCGGCCCAAGAAAGATTGACACATTTTCTATGAGCATTTTTCGTCGGGGCAGGGGGGGGGGGGGGGGGGCACGGCGGGCTGGTCAATGTCCGGCCCCTGGATCCGCCAAACTTCTTCATGTTTCCCCGAGTCCATGTGATCGCCGCCACCGCACCGCGCCCCTGGTTGACCTTTTTGTGAATTTGTATTCATCTCTGCTTCAGTGTGGGTTTATAATTAATATTTTCAGAGTTAAAGAGCCAAAGAGAGAGAGAGAGAGAGTTAAAGAGTCGGGTTGGGTTTTGCGGCTTCAGCGGTACATCCCCGTCAGTACCAAATCTGAGTCCCCCCCCCCCCCCCGGCCCCTCCGGGTCCCCAGCACGGAACCTCAAGAGTTACATCTCTTAGGTCAATGGGCTGCATGTATATAATAGTGGAGGTACTATGGGAATTGGAAAAGCACCAGACGGGGGCTGATCAAAGATTTCCGAACAATAATAATTATGAATAAGACGCCTTGAAATGTGAAAATCACGCAAATTCCAGGGATTCCCGATTATTATTATTATTGTTATTATTATTATAATCATTAGAAGGGGTCTAGTAGTAGTATTCTAATAGTAGTAGTAGTCCAAAGGGGCGGTGGTCGGGGGGGGCGTTCCCTCTCAATTTTCTTTCAGAGGCGGGGGGGGGGGGGGGGGGGGGGGGGTCGTTCCCGCCGGCAATTTTGAAAAAAGTGCACACAAGAAGCTCTGGAGGGCCCAAGAATGCAGCGTTTAGACTTATTTGCTATAATAGCAAATATTGAGTCTAAGCGCTGCATTCTTGGGCCCTCCAGAGCCTAAAAGTGTGTTACAGTCTTTAGTCAGTATTTGCTATACATTTCATGTGTGCACTTTTTTCAAAATTTCCGGCGGGAACGACCCCCCCCCCCCCCCTCTAACAGAAAATTGAGGGGGAACGTGCCCCCCCCCCGATCGCCGCCCCTCGGACAACTACTACTAGACCCCTACTAACGATTATGATAATAATAAAAAATAATAATAATCGGGGGCCGGAGGGGAGGGGGTGGCTCTGTAAATGGAAATAATAATTCGGGCTAACTCATGTAGGGACAACTCAGCCCGACGACTCCTACTTGGGCATGCATGATGTATAAAGGTGAGCACATTTTGTTGGGGGACCCTCTAAAATTTGAAAATGTGCACCCCTCTTGAGCGACAGGGGGAGGGGGGGGGGCATCTCCCCAAAAAGGTAACATTTACGTGTTTTTACACGTTTTTTTCCCCAGGGGGAGGGGGGGGGGGGGCGGGGGAGGCGGGCCCCCCGGATCCGCCACTGGCGATTTAGTGGACGTACACACCCTGATAGCTAGAGTATTACTGTTTATGATTATTGTCACTTAATTCTGCTTCGGAAGCGGCCGCTCGCGCAAATTGAAGGGAATCCCTGGAATTTGCGTGACATTCAAATTTCAGGGCGTCTTATTCATAATTATTATTGTTGGGAAATCTTTGATCAGCCCCCGTCGGATGTTATTCCAATTTCCATAGTACCTCCACTCTTATATATACAGCCTATTGACCTAAGAAATGCTCATGAGGTTCCGTGATGGGGACCCGGAGGGGGGGGGGGGGGTGTACTCAGATTTGGTTTATACTTTCTATCAAATATAGGCATGGTTGCCCGAACGATTTAGTTGCACTTCCTATTGGGCATCGATCATATATCATGCTTGGGTTTGTAACTAAAGAAAATGGCTCATCCCGATGAAATCCACAAAACATCGATTAGGATTTTGAACAAGAAAGAAATTACATATCCAGACCGTATGCTGTTCAAAGGCCCATTCTGAACTGAGTGAACTCTAGCTGCCAAGTTTACAAATTTTAAACACGGATAATCAGCGAAAGTCAGAAAAGTCAAGTTTTCAAGCACAATAATATCGTTTGTTTTCAACTTTCCCTCCGATTCATGCTCTTAATAGTCAAAGTGAAATACATGTATTTGCATTTTTAAAGATAACATTGCTCATATATTTTTTGCGGCCGAGCACACAGCTGGTTCCCTGATAATATTAAACATTATAATTTATATAGGCCTATTTAGCCCAATGCAGCCCCATCCTGTGTCTTGTCTTCTAATGTTAGCAAAAATACACGTTTTCTTTCTGAAAGGTGAATTTTTGCAAATTAAGTAACCACCGGCCTGATAGATTGTTAAAAGGTCTGCATTTTACGAATATGATACACCCATTTACCTGCATGTACAGATACACCAGCTAGAGAGATGATACACCCAAATTCTCCCCAGACCGTCGTTAGCCGGTCGCACGGGGATTATCAGTTCTATCTATTCACCATCTCAAACCTAGTCTGTAAACACAGACTCAACTTTACTCTTGAATAAAACCACATGAAATAATCAGGAGAATCAGATTCTGCTTGATGTGTTATGTTTCTTTTCCAGTATTGCACTGTGTCAGAAGCAGCTACATGACATAACTCAGTACTTTCATGTTTGAAATTTAGACATTGTTTTTACTCATAATGGCTGTCAAGGGTCTGTGTCTGCAGACTAGCTATAACCAAAGAGAGAACAAAGAGAACAATAGCCGAGCGCGGGCAATGCGTCCGTTGTTTGTAAACAGCTAGAGCTCTGTCTAATAGTATATGCAAAGTCTGGGCACGAATATATGGTACACGCGCGGCCAGCACCAGATTTAAGATCACTCTTCGATTCGACATCGTCACTCGCGGTTACGTTGTCCATAATCTGTTAATTTTTCCTTTTATAACGCGTTTTGAATTTTCGTCGAAATGGCTACGACGAAGAAGAAGAAGACGAGTTCACCGTACGGTCGCCTTCGTTTTTCGGTATCTTCATTTACACAGTTTAATGAGGTTAAATTTATCTTTATTTAACAGCTAAATAAGGATAAATTTATCTTCGTTTAGCTGTTAAATAAAGATAAATTTATCTTCGTTTAGCTGTTAAATGAAGATAAATTTATCTTTGTTTAGCTGTTAAATGAAGATAAATTTATCTTCGTTTAGCTGTTAAATAAAGATAAATTTATCTTCGTTTAGCTGTTAAATGAAGATAAATTTATCTTCGTTTAGCTGTTAAATGAAGATAAATTTATCTTCGTTTAGTTTAATGAGGATAAGTTAGAAATGTGGGAGGTATAGTGTGTGGAGATGTGAAAGAAAAATCAAGGAATCAGTTTGATGACATTTTGACGAAAACTTGAACAAAAATTCGTTCATTTTGAAAAGATATACTGTTTGAAATCTAAAGAAGAATAAGACAAGATTACATTGTTGCTTTTAAAGTACAACTCTAGGCTCTCCCCAAACATTTAAATCAGGGAAGTTTCCATGTAGGGCCTACATATACATGTACATCTAGAAACATATCAAATTTGTTGCTTCAATGGACAAATCAGTGAAAACCCCACGATTATTGATATAGCATGAGTGACCATGCATAATAGAGCCCTCTACCTAGTACACAATTCGCTTTAATACCGAGTACAGAACCATATGTACATGCATGCATCTACAAGTCTCTGCACAAACATTTTAAGGTGCACGTATCCTACATAATAATGACATAAAAACACAAGAAATAATGATCCTCGGTACAAGAAGAAATCATTTCTGATATATGATTATTTTGCAAACGAGTATTCGTTTGTGCCACGTCTATTATTGCTGTGTTATATCTTTCTAAATGCACTATGGAATTCTATTTTAACTGTTCTGTATAAACGTTATGATTTTCGATGTAAATATGTTCATAATTATTCAGGGCCCCATAGAAGACCACTACTTATTGGTGAACGGGCTACCCTGACAAAAGATTATAAATAAATAAATAAATAAATACATTTGCAAATTTCTGCCCTCAGGCCTTTGTCAAGTAATGGTTCTATATTGTACTTTAAAAATGGTTATGCTTCAAAAATATGCGCATCCTATAATTATATCCCTATCAAATGCGCTAAGTATAAGGCGCGATTCAAACCTGGGTAATTTTGGACTAGAAATTGTCATGAAAATAGGTAACTTCAAGTAAAGGTCACTCCCTAAAGTACATTCTTATGAAGAGGGTTTTGTATGAATATTATATATGTCCTGTGCATAATTATATCATAATAATAATTTCATCTTTGACCATACAAAATTTATAATTAAAACGTTAGATAAATTTTGCTAATTATTTGATAGTTATTGTTGATCATCGACCTTTTAATCTGTTTATGAAATCGAACCATCCGGCGGAACTTCCCCGGTAGTTACAACATTACATGGGGAATCCCCTTTATAATGTGATACTGTAGCCTGTATCGGAGACCCCTTTGTCGAGAAGCGCACAGGAAAGCGTGCGGAACCCCGCACAGAAGGGTGTAAGCAAGGCGTCTCTGATTATGGTCGGAATTCCCAGCTGCTGATGTCCTGATCATGGCAATGATTTCAACAACAGACAGATCAACCACCAAGGTACTTAATTGAACCATTGATAAGCAGTGAATGAGATTAGAATGGTTACAAACTCAAGCCCCTCTTTAATTATTTCAAATAGATCACTATCTATTTATCATATGTTATGCATACAAATTATAATTATTGATAAAGGACATACAATTTCCATCCCCCCCCCCCCTTCTCCCTCTCCATCTTATGGGGTAGAAACAACAAGATAAGTTGTGCGCGAAACTGAGAGAGAGAGAGAGAGATGAGAGGTGGGGGCGGAGGGGGGGGGGGGCCTGGTCGAGAGATAAAGATAAAAACAAGAGAGGGGGAAAAGAAATAAAGAGATACATAAGATGAGAGAGAGAGAGAGAGAGAGATGAGAGGTGGGGGCGGGGGCGGGGACGTGGTCGAGAGATAAAGATACAAACAAGAGAGGGTTAAAAGAAATAAAGAGATAAATAAGATGAGACGGAGAGAGAGAGAGAGAGAGAGAGAGGGAACCGGTCTGTCGATTGAGACTACCCGTACACAGGCCTCATAATATCTGTCGGTAGGGTATTGGTATAAATACAGCATCTCTTTCTCCAATGCGTCACAATCTTTTCTTCGTTCCTCCGTTCGCATTGCTATCTGAATATTTCAACCAGCAATTGTTTCGCGATTTTCTTTCAAATATTATATTTTTTATTCATCGTCGAAGCTCTATTAAGTTTTCTGGAATTGTCTCAAAATATTTATGATGCGTTTTGGATGTGTCCCCTGTAAAGGCGCTGATATATTATTATTTGTTCGAGGTAAGTTCTAGTTTTTCTTTGTTTCATCATGATAGCCATATTGTTTGTCCTGTGATTTTGCATAACTAAACATCGAGGAAAAAAATTGATAGGCCTAACTCTAAATTCGGAATAAGATACATCTTCTCATTATATATCCCGCGTGAGTGTGACCATTGTCTGATGCGTTTTCTGTTTTTTCCGGGGTTTTGTAATTTCTGTTCATGAATACGATTTTGTTTTGTCCATCTTTTTAATCACAATTCATTAAGTATTGTTATTCACATTATTCACAACATGATTTAAATATAAATGAAAGTTCGCTGGAGACTGTCGGCTGTATGAAATACTCTCTCGGACCCTCTTTTTTGTTCTACGGGCACATCCACCATTCGCTAAACACACACACGCACACGCACACAATACAACACAACACACTCACAAACTCATACACAAAGATCGTATAAGCATATTAATTTTAAATTCCCACTTTAAGATTATTTTTTTTTGAGACCGCCATCCTAGTCAAGCGTCGCTTATGATTGCGGTCTCCTTCACCTTTTCAACCGATAGTTCGATAATACTTTAATTTTAAATTAATATGTAATAGAAATATTAAAGATAAAGGTGAGTTCTGGTCATGCGATTGCATTGTGAAAGAAAAGGTGTGGAATGGATCAGACAAAGTTGATCATGTAAGTATGTAAGTATTGGTGTGCACTGCAAGGTTCTGGAGTCATCAAAATCATAATACATTTGGCCCAGTCTTGGTAAAGTAACAAGCACTGTACAAAGAAAAAAGTATATGGGACTACAAAAATGGTGTCGGCCGGGCTAGCTTACCTTGATTTCTTTACCTTTCTATACTCATTACTCAACCAGTATACATTTCCTTCATAAATACATTAATTTGTAATCTTGAACATTCAGTGTAAGTTTCGTTTGATTCTGTGAGAATTCATTTTCTTTTTTTTACCATAACTCAAGTTTATCTTTAAGTTCCGTTAATATATGTAGGTTATTATTGTTTGTATATTTTGTATTATACCTTACGTTTATAAGTTCTTTGTTGTTGGGTAATTATATTTGTAAAAATGCATATATAAAATCAAATCAAATATATTCAAAGGCGCATATAACTATAATACATAAACTGTATTTTCGATTATTATGTGCTATATAATATAGAAATACAGTTTATTGTTTCTTTATCTGCGCACGAATTTGTGCAAAAAGGCCGGGCATGCAATATTTGGAAAGAGGCCAAAAATTAATGCAGGTGTTTTTTTGTGTGGATTTACCAATATCTTTGGTTAAAAATAAATTACTATACAGTATAGTATGCTGTTGATGAATCAGAAAGAAGTTGAAATGACGGACGGGACAAGGAGAGTGTAGGACCTTTTGCATGCCATTAGGCAATAAATATATTTTTTCGTTTTCGCCCACCTCAAATAGTGTGGGCTGTGGAGGTAATATTGCGCACACCCCCCGCATTGTCTTCTCCTCTGTTGGAAATCCCCATGATATGGGAATTCCAAGTTCGATGAATTGTATGCCCATTGAGCAAATAAGGCCCATTATAGTCATACATTCTTTAGTTGTTGTTCGGTTTCCCGATTTGGCTTCAATCGTTTTATGATTGGCTTTCTTTCTCCAGATAAATTCACTGAAAATGTAAAAAGTGTTAGAATCAAATGACAGAGATAGATAGAGAGAGATAGAGAGGCCAAACAATAAAAAACCTCCCCCACAACAGAAGAAGAAGAAGAAGCAGGAGAAGTAAAAGAAGAAGGAGAAGAAGAAAAAGAAGAAGGAGAAGAAGAAAAAGAAGAAGAAGAAGAAGGAGAAGGAGACGAAGAAGAAGGAGAAAGAGAAGAGGTAGAAAAAAGGAGAAGTAAACATATATCCCAAATAGATTCATTTAGACAAATTAATGATTTAGCTATAACTCGAGTCACCGTCATTGCATCCTTTTCAGTGTTTCTAGTGAATATTTTCCATCATCATTTCGGGGTCAAAAGTATTTTATGTCACATATAGAATGCAGTTATGCAACTATATACTAAGGCTTCAATATATACTATGTAATTTTTTTTTTTTTATGGTCAGTTTTTATTCTTTTCTCTCTTGAAACAAATTATAATCATAGTACAAATTACAATCATCATATGTAACGCTCACTGCAAATGTGATGACATTATAAATCAGTATAAATTTTTGTCTTACAAACGGCTTCAAAGAAAACTTACATAGTTAGTTCCTATACATCATATTCGACACAAAAATTCATATTTACAAAGAAAACATATGCAGTTATATAATCCAAAATTTTTGTTTTAACAATGTAGCAACTTATACTTCTTTTATACTGTTGTCCTGAGAAAAAAGTTTTCTCTTTTTGTTAACTCTACCTTACCCGACCTCTCCCTTACCCCCCTCCCCCCCCCCCCTCTTAACCGATGGACGACTGGCTCTGGGTTCCAATTGTTTGTCTAATACTCAGGTTTTCCCATTTAGAAAAATGAATAGTGAGAGTTCCCCTCATTGCAGCCAATTTCCTTTCTTCTACTTTATCCCCTATTATACTATTCTTTATTTCATTAAAAGAGGGTGGTTTTTTAAGTTCTCTATTTCTATAAATCAGATATTTAACAAGAATTAAAACATGATTCATTAATTGATATTTTCCTTTATTACTCTCCTCTTTCCCATACAGAATTTCCTCCAAACTACAGTTGTGTATTTCAAAGTCTAAAAATCTCGTGCACATTCCCCACACTGATTGTGCAAATTCACAAGTATAGAATAAATGTTTATATGTTTCTTCATCTTTTTCGCAAAATGAGCATAACTTAGTCGAGACAAGACCAAAACGGAAGAGGTGATGGTTTGTATATAATATATTATGTATAAGTTTGAACTGAAACTCTCTTAATCGACTGTTAAGTGTACACTGTCTTAGTCTTAAAAATATGTTTTCTATTTCCTTACAGGAAAAACCATAGTTCCTTCCAATTCTCTCAAAAACCAAAGGTTTAAAATCATCTTTCTTTATTAATTGTACATAAATTTGTTTTGATTTTAGATCAGCTATATTAGTTGTTTTCTTCCCCAAAGTGAAATCAGTTCCAGAATTATTTTTTTCTTCTCCCTTTCTAAAATTATTTTTCCAACAAACTGGTAAACAGGCATAAAAATGCTTGATCTTTTCAATTTCATTTACTTCAACACCTAAATCGATAAAATGCCTGTCACATTTTAGTTTACCATCGTTTTCCAGAATATGTTTTAATTTGTAAATTCCTTTGTCATACAACCTCTTATCGTATATACAACTTCCTTTATATCGAATAAGTTTATTATTAAAAATTACCACATCACCAATATCTATACTCCTTATATGTCTTGTATTCACCCAATCTTCTAATAAATCCATATAAAATTGTGGAGCTGTCACTTTTAATAAACTTGGTATATAGTCGCATGAAAATATCAAATCTCCACCCACGTGTTCAGTGACAAAGTTAAAATATTGTTTCCATTTCATGTCTTCATCTTTGTTTAGAAGTTTTTGAATCCACATAATTCGCTGCGATTTAACTTGTGCAGAAAAATTTAACATCTTTAACCCCCCTTGCTTATAGTCTAAGAACATGGTGTTTCTATTGATTTTATCTGTTTTTCCTTTCCATATGAAATCAAAAGTTAATTCATCCAGTGAATCATAAACCCATTTTGGAACAGGAGTAAGTGACGCCCGATAAAAAACTTTAGAATAAATGTGCACCTTCAATAGTTGAATCTTACCCATAAGTGTTAAATCTCTTTGCTTCCAAAAATTTAAAAGTGTTTTTATTTTACTTAAGATTTCTTTATAATTTAGATCTTCTTTCTTGTGTTCATCGAGGGAAAAGAAAATCCCTAAAACCTTAAGAAAGTCAACTATTTCGCCAAAAGCAAAATCACAATCTAAACGTTGACATAAACCTAACCTTAATATTTTAGTCTTATCGTTGTTTATTTTCAGTCCAGAAATTTTTTCGAAATCTGCAAATAATACTTTTAACCTATTAATTGATTTTTTATTGCGAACAAAAATTGTCATATCATCCGCATAAGTTACTAGTTTAGTTTCCTTATCTCCAAAATTAATTCCGTCCACCAAATTATCTATTCGTAATTTGTGTGCCATTACTTCAATACACAAGATAAAGAGGTACGGAGAAAGAGGGTCTCCCTGTCTTACTCCCCTTTCTACTTTGAAATAACCAGTGGACCCTCCTTCAGTTAATACACAACTTAGAGTGTTCGTGTATAAAACTTTAACCCACTTTTGAAAGGATGGACCGAAACCAAATGACGACAGAACTTTTTGAAGAAATTGATGTGAAATTGAGTCAAAAGCTTTTTCGAAGTCTATAGCTAACAAAAAACCAGATAAATTGTAACGGGATGTATGAAAAATAATATCATCTATAATGCGAATGGCCTCACCAATATTCCTCCCTTTCATGTAGCCCACCTGATCTCCCATAATGATCTCATTTAATACTTTCTTGATTCGCTTAGCCAAAATTTTTGTTAAAATTTTATAATCGACATTAAGAAGGGAAATGGGTCTATAATTTTTCAGTGAAAAGGGATCTTTCCCATCTTTAGCGATTAACGTAATTACAGCTTGTTTTTGAGACGATGCTAATTCTCCTAATCTATATGCTTCATTCAAGGCATCTTTAACTAAATCTCCAATATCCGGCCAAAAGGTACGATAAAATTCTGAAGAAAAACCGTCATTTCCAGGTGATTTGTTCTGTTTTAATTCTTGTAAGATTTCTAGGCATTCTTTATTACTTATAGATCCTTCACAGTTTTCTCGAGATTTTTCAGTCAATTTCGGTAAACCTTGAAAGAAACTATTATAACAATTATCCGAGCACTCGTACTCTACTTTACTGTACAACATGCTGTAAAACTTCCGGATTTCTTCAGTTATCCTTTTTTCATCGCAGCAAATAGCACCATCTGAGGTTTTAATTTTTTTAATAGTACTCTTTCTTTTGTTATTTTGCATTAATTGATTGAAATAGCGCGAATCCCTTTCTCCGCTCTCGTACCACGAGGCTCGTGATCGAATCCTAATTCCTTCATTTACATAGCTATAAGCTTCCTTTAATTTCTTTTTTGTATTTTCCAATTTTTCTAAAATATCTGCATAATTAGTTAAGAGCTAGCGATAGTCTTTAATTACTTTCAATGACAGGAACAAACAAATATGTTCGTGATATTCTAAAACACGGATAATTGTTACTAGCTTAGCAGTGTATGAACAATTCACGTCAAACTCAAAGAAAAATTATAATTTTTAAGGTTTTCATATTTTGTCATTTTTAAAAATCAGAATAAATATTTCCGACATGAATCTATAGTGTAAATATTTGTCCGGAGTTCAATGGACTAAGAAAAAAAAAATCAATTTAGTTTAGGCCTGAATAGACAAATATCAACTCTTAGTAGTCTTTTGAAAACGATTATTTTCTATTTTGAAATTCTAAATGAGAGCAACCCTTGAAAGGTTTGACCTTTGGTAGGTGTTTCTTCGCATCCTTTAATGATGTTATAACGCTTTCTACTTCTGGGGGCGATAGGGCAAGTCCACCCTCATCAATATCATCATCATCATGAACATCACTGTTACCACCTTCCTGATTATCATTATTATCATCATCATCATCCTAATCGTTATTCTTGATGTTCTTGATTTTATTATTGTTATTTCTACTATTCAATTCAATTCAGTTTATTTAATTCGAATAAAATAAACAAAACAGAATACAATCATGACAGAATAAGAGTATACATCCATCCAGAATACAAAATAAGGTAAAATGATGAAACAGTAAAGCGATACATCAGATAACAACACAAGATAGAGCATTATTGGGTGGCCATAAAAAACCATGGGGATTTGTCGACACGACCACCAGGGGCGTAAATCCCGGGGGATGGGGGGATGCATCCCCCCCCCCTCGCTTGAAGGAGGGGGGATGGCCTGTACAAATATCCCCCCTGAGATTACCAAAAAAAAAAGAGAGAAAAAAAGGAAGAAGAAGAAGAAAAAAAAAAGTGATTGTTTCAATTTCAGCATAATGCATGAGAAATTAGTTATTTGTTTATGTATGTATAACTGTACAGCCTACACGTATACAGTATGTCACGGTAGTTGCGCGACGTGCGCGAACAAGCACTTCATAAACTTAAAGGGAGGCTTTACTACTGCAGCTAGAAGGGATTAGACCACCCAGAGAGCCATCGAGGTCACTGTGACAGGGGGCTATCTCATTAACTCAGCTCTCATTTAACATAAGAAAAAGAGGATCATGGGGGACCAACAGGCACCGATTTGGGAAGTTTTCTATATAGAGGGAGCAAGTAGCTACAAGTAGGACAGTGTGCCTTTAAGAATAATTTTTCGTTATTTTGCAAGGTATTATTATAACCCAGACGTAAAGTGCGCCAGCGCGCGGGCGCTTAAAAAGTGCAATTATGTACAGTAGATGCCCGGCTCCCCCCCCCCCCCCACTCAGTGTTATTTAGGGTACGCGTATGCTCGTTCCCTCCCTTTGAAAGCACCCCCCCCCCCCCTATCTCAGGACTGCCAACATTTCTGAATCCCCCCTTTCGCCGGCTTTCCGCTGACTTTTCCTGCCTTGGAGACCCCCCCCAAAAAAAAAATCCGGAACACTGCTAAATGTACCACCCCCCCCCCCCCCCCCCACCAATTTCAGGTGAGCTCTAGTCGATCGAGGGGGACTGGGGGGCCAATGTTTTTACTTTTCAAAATGAAATAATCCTGAATGAGCTTTCAAAGCTAGCAGGAATTTCAGGAATTTGATCCCGGGATTTGATCAATTTTTCTATGATATTCAAGATATTTTATAACCCCCTTTTTACATTTCTCAGGAGTCTAAAGAGAGAGAGAAAAAAACCCACCCCCTTTTTCAAGAAATCTCCGGGTGAAAAGTCAAATACACCCCCTTTTTTTACAATTCTCGGGCCGGATTTGTCGCGCGAAAAAGTTCCCCTTTCCTGGAGATTTTAGGAACGCGCATGCGGTCCCTCCGACCCCGGAGTGTGGGGGGGGGGGGGGGGGGGGGGGGTTAGATGAAGACTGAAGTTTCAGACCTGGCGTGTTCAAGACTTACAATGGCCGTTTCTTCAGTTATTTCAAGGTAAGCCTGTACACATTCTTATTATTTTTATATTTGAGAAAGGATTTGGCTGAGGAAATTAAAAAATTCATTAGATTTAATTAATAAACACAGTACATGTATCATTATATGAATTCCAGAAACATTTTTTAAGAGGTGTGAAAACTGTGAACGCATCTGATTGAGAGTGATAAATAATACGGTAACTGTTGCATTGCCCAAGTCCTACTCGGTGGTTGTCATTTGTTAACACCTAAAACTTAAGGGAACGAGGGGATGATATTTAAGGGCTGCAATGCATGTGATGTTTGTGTAGGTCTATGAATGAATTAATTTGTTGTTTATATTGAATGAATTGAATTGAATTCAGATAAATAGGGCTTAATAAGAGTCGAAAACGGTGCAACGAATCGTCTTCTTTCTATAATAATTAAATCAAACGTCTAAGCTTTTCGCGCTTCGCGCGGGAAGGGGGAAACTGAATTCAGACAAGGATTAAGAGTCGAGAACAGTACACCCAATCGTCTGCTTTCTCTAATAATTTAAGGAAACGTCAAGGCTTCCGCGCTTCGCGCGAGAGGGGGAAACTGAATTAAGATAAATAGGGCCCTATTAAGAGTCGAAAACGGTACATCGAATCGTCTGCTTTCTCTAATAATTTAAGGAAACGTCAAAACTTCCGCGCTTTGCGCGGGAGGGGTAAACCGAATTCAGACAAAGATTAAGAGTCGAGCACGGTTTAACAAATCGTCTACTTTCTCTAATAATTTAATGAAATGTCAAAGCTTCCGCGCTTCGCGCGGGAGAGAGAGAGAGGGAGAAACTGAATTCAGACAAGGATTAAGAGTCGAGAAACAGTACACCCAATCGTCTGCTTTCTCTAATAATTTAAGGAAACGTCAAGGCTTCCGCGCTTCGCGCGAGAGGGGGAAACTGAATTCAGATAAATAAGGCTTATTAAGAGTCGAAAACGGTACAACAAATCGTCTGCTTTCTCTAATAATTTAATGAAACGTCAAAACTTCCGCGCTTCGCGCGGGAGAGAGAGAGGGAGAAACTGAATTCATACAGGGGATTAAGAGTCGAGAACGGTACAGCAAATCGTCTTCTTTTTATAATAATTTAATAAAGCGCCAAAGCTTTCGCGCTTCGCGCGGAAGGGGGGGGGGGAATTCATTCAGACAAGGTTAACAGTCGAGAACGGTACAATAAATCGTCTTCTTTTCCTAATAATTTAAGGAAACGTCTAAGCTTCCGCGCTTCGCGCGGTAGGCCTATCACCCACACACCACCCTAATGAGCGCGTTTCGCGCGCTCTTTGAGTGATTCGCCTGCTCACTACCGCCCCTCCCTAAAATGAGATCCTAGCTCCGCGCCTGCATTAAAAGATATAGCTATGATGCTGACTAAGTTGACGAAATAATTCGTATATTTATGTCGTCGAGGAAAATGACCATTTGCGCATACGCAAGTACTATAGATAGTCCGTAGGAAAAACAATTTAACCTTCGGCCCCGGGTATATAGGGTTAAATTTGTAAATATTGGGACATTTAATTTTGTCGGTAATTGGGGGCTAGTTTTGTCGGTAATCGTCGGCCTCTACACCCCCCCCCCCCCCCCACTAAAAAAGGTCTAGCGACGCCCCTGACCATTATACATCATTTTCTAAGTGATGGGACTCAAAATAAAGAGTTCGCATCTTCCTGACGAAATACTCAATCTTTATGTTACTACTTGAAAGTGTGTCGTCTTATTTCGGAGTTCATTATAATAAAACACTACAGTTTGCAGCTGTCAGTATTTCGAAATATGTCCAATTCTTTTACTTTATGGTTGTCAAATTTGGCATGTGCGTGCATGTATGTATGCATGTATAAATGTATGTACATGTGTTTGGGTATGTGTGTGTTTGGGTGTTTGCGTGTGTGTGTGTGTGGGGTGTGTGTGTGTGTGTGAGTGAGAGAGAGAGA
>JAVYIG010017338.1:0-26720 GCA_035222895.1 Strongylocentrotus droebachiensis
TTACTGACAAAGCGTCTTTTTACAAGTGTTTCAAAGCGCTGTACAATAATGAAAACAATAATGGATATTTTCAGAAAATACATGAACAATCAAATACACAGCTGAATACAAAATTACGAAAATATTCTAAAGATAACAAAGATTCTTACAATGTTTACAACTTAGGATTGAAGTTACGAAGAGATTAAAGGTGGTTTTTTTTTCAACATGGGTTTAAAAGATTCAACTTCGGAGATATTGCCTGACGAGTATCTAAGGGAAGGTTGTTCCAGGAAGAGTGATTGTAAATTTAAAGTTTTAGGTTTTCTAGAGAGAAGATTTTGGAGGTATGTGAATGTGCTAAACCATATCTGATTTCAACAAGCAGTAGAGAACACGAAAGCAACTCTATTCGAAAAATTAACCTACGGTAATTTCAATAGATTTGGACATCATCTATTCAACTATCCGATCATGACAATCCGAACATATTTTCTATCGGACACACAATAAGGTATTGAAGTAATGAAGTATATATGTAAGATGCTTAGATACATCGTAGATGTATTAAGCGTTATGTAAAAGCGGAATATTCATATTATTATTACTCTTAAGTTGATTCTTTTCGACCACATCATACGTCCGACGACTCGATTCTCTCCAAGATCTTTCATTTTTTACTTCTTTCTATTACTCTGGTTGTTTAATACCATGTAAACAGTGTTTTAACTTGCCTTCCAGGAACTATAGATCTTTCAAACAACAACAGGTACGAACATATATGATTTTCATGCTTATGCAGGCTAACTAACTTGATCGTCCATTTTTATAAGCTTTCCCCTGTGTAGACTTTTGTGGGTGCTCGTTTTTTCTATTGTTAATTACTAAAGTACTCAGCTCCGCGAGATTAGACCATTTAACTGTCTGTTTCTAAGATCTCCGATTATTCTTGCCTTTATCCTTACTAGAATATCATTATATCTTATATACTCGCAGTCTCATCATGGTTGTAACAAGGGATGCATCATCGTCTACCATATTTTCATTAAACTTTGTTTTGTCTGTATACTTTGCTTTTAATTATTATACTTCTACCTGATTATGAATGCCACTGTGTCAAAATTATTTTGAGGAAATTCTACACGCTATATGCTTTTTTAAAGGCTAAGTCCACTCCAAAAATAACTTACATTCAATAGAAGCAGAAAAACCAGACAGAGCAATCAAAAAAAGTTTGAGCAAAATCGGATAACTAATAAGAAAGTTATGAGTTTTTGAAAAAGTATGTAAAACTATGGAACAATGAAAAGCACAAGACAAATTCGCTACTCACTCATGAGTCTGCGACGTCATGTCCTCACTATCCACTTATTATTTTCTTTATATTGATATTATAATTTTTTTATTTTCCCCCTAAGAGTCTTATTTCTTCACACCAGCATCCAAGTTAGATTGATAGTAATATGATCGTGTTTGGATCCACTTATATAAAGTAATTTGTGTACAGTTAAATCATGAACAATTGAATTTTGATAAACTATTTATATACAAATCAATCATTATGAATATACAATATTCAATATTCAGAAAATAGAAGCAATTCTTCAAAGTTCATAAAAGATATTGTGAAATGTCATGCACGCAATATGATTCAAAACATATAACCTGGGCAAAGGCATGGGGAAATCAAGTTTTGGGGGATAACAAGGAAAATTAATGGGATTAAACTATATAAAGCAATTGATAAATAGTGAGGACATGACGTCACAAACTGATAACCAAATTGGCAATTTGTGTAGTGATTTTCATCGTTTCAGAGTTTTACATACTATTTCAAAAATCCATAACTTTCTTATTAGTTATCCGATTTTGCTCAAACCTTTTTTTTTCTTCGTTTGTCTGATTTTCTGCTTCTTTGAAAATTAACTTATTTTTGGAGTGGACTTGTACTTTAAAGATAATCTGAAAATGTGAGCAAAAATGGACCATTATTAATGATACAAATTGGGAAAAACTGATCTGATCGATTCCTTAACTCTCTCTACTATATCATTACAATTTAATTACATTTTAGATGAATGTTAATCGTCACAAAGCAATAAATTGGCTCTACATACCATTCCAGACATTTAAGTGTTGACATATTTTCAATAGCCCTGTTTATGTCTTTTTCATGGAAAAACGGTTGGGAGAATTTACTGTTAATCACTGTTAGAGGGTGCTGCACAGTGACACCTTCTAGGAAAACCATAGATATCTTCGTTTCAGAATTTTTTCAGGATTGTTTGCATGTCAGAGGGTTAATACAGTAGAAGGAATATAATAACTAACATTTTATACAAAAATTAAGCAATTTTTTCATCAACCTTCAACAATGTTACCGAGTCACTTTTTAATAGAGTAACGGAACGAAATAAAACTAAGCTACAAAGTCTCGAATATAGCATTTACATACTCAGGCGCCCGACGAGGCTATAAAATCACATGATCTTATTAGCCAATCAGGAGGACCCTCACGAAGACAACCATGCAATTACAAAATAGGATATATAAAATGACCATTAGGTCACCCGACCTCGAGACCAGTTCAATCTACCGATCAAGAGAGGAGTTATACATTCAATTAAATATAACCAATGACCAAGAAGTTACTACTTCTTGCAATGACAAAGCACAATAGATATAGTGTTTGGACAAGGTACCGTAGAAAATTGGAGGCGCCTACAGCCCCGCGAGAACTTCAGATCCACGGGAAAACAGTCTATTGTCTAACGTTTTTATCGGAAATAAACACCCGTAAACCTAATGCAGGAATTCAAGTCCAACGTGTTTATCGGAAATGAACACCTGTAAATCTAATGCAGGAATTCAAGTCCAACGTGTTTATCGGAAATGAACACCTGTAAATCTAATGCAGGAATTCAAGTCCAACGTGTTTATCGGAAATGAACACCTGTAAATCTAATGCAGGAATTCAAGTCCAACGTGTTTATCGGAAATGAACACCTGTAAATCTAATGCAGGAATTCAAGTCCAACGTGTTTATCGGAAATGAACACCTGTAAATCTAATGCAGGAATTCAAGTCCAACGTGTTTATCGGAAATGAACACCTGTAAATCTAATGCAGGAATTCAAGTCCAACGTGTTTATCGGAAATGAACACCTGTAAACCTAATGCAGGAATTCAAGTCCAGGGGTTGTTTACCCGTTCCTAGCATACTATCGGGAACATAATTAATTAATGCTGTTCAACTTTTAGATGTATACAAATTCAAACTAACAACTGTACACATGATCAACCTAACCCAACTCCTCTATTGCTATAGCGCCCCCTTTAGGTCAATGTGTTGCCCAAATCAGCGTTCCACTATACAATTCTCCCCTACTAAAATGATCTTGCACCTGGAGATCGTACAAAACAAAATTAAGATAAAATATTAGATTACCCAACTGGTAATCATTTAAAGGTACTATGTCCCATTTGCAGGCAAAAAAATGATAAAGTTAAATTCCAACTGCATTTGAAAGATAATACTCATTTAGAACTTCCCTAAAAAAGGTGGGGCTTGAAAATGTCTTCAAGTGGGAAAATAACGACTATTAGTTGTCAAATCGACTTTAGGGCTATAGAGCCCAAAAGTAATAGTCTTGATTTTCAGACAATTGTACCGAATGGTCATACGTTTTATGCTGCGCAAAGATTCAATCAGTTTAATCTTGGCCATCACAAGAAGTGGGTTATTGATGTAGACAAATGCTCATGTACCCTTTACAACTCTTTTCATGTATGTTATTACCAAAGAAGAAAAAAAGCCAGTCAGTCACTCAATAGTGTCTGACAGTGAAGTCTAGCAAGTAAACGGGTTTCCTTGCATAATTTGAATATGAGGACACTGCTAACGTTTAAATTTCACAGATAGGACATACATGACATATTCATAATTCCTGCAAAGTTCTACAGCATTTGAGGTTGGCTGCAAAAGGGACATAGTACCTTTAATCAAGCAATACATATCTTTGTTGCTTTAAATCGTAATGTTGTCAATTACCTATCAAAACAGCATGTTTAGGCTGCATTGACCAATACTAATTTATAATAATGTACTTTAAAAGAATTACAGTTAACATTATCTTTGTAATGTCAATTACTCATTACCCTTGCATAATTACATTATATAACAACAACAACATATCTAGTCTTTCTTACAACCAATTGACCAGGAAGACTTGCAAATGCATTATCTTGCCCACCTTAAAGGTAAAGACCTGTAATGGTCATGCGATTGCATTGTGAAAGAAACGTTGTGGAATCGATCAGAAAAGGTCGATCATCTAGCATCTAGCATCTGCAAGGTTCTGGAATAATCAAAATAATAAGAAATTTGGCTCATTCTTCGTAAAGTTACAAGCACTATACACAGAAAGATGTATATGGGACTACCCTATCTCTCTCACCAGACCATGAGAGAAATAAATTTACCAAATATATGAATTAGTAGGCGGTTTCCCGGCAAATTTGTTATCATCATGTATTAGTCAAAACATATTCTTTCACATGATTGGTAATGAGAGCTTCCATTTCATTTTTTAAAATTGGGGCGTTGCCAATACTGGTCTTTACCTTTAACAACATAACTGAGCCAACAGAATATAATGTCAGGATGACGTCATGCCCTTTCTCTTCTTTGGAGCTGGATATCCCTAGACCTCCAAATCAAAGGCAGGCATAAACATCATCCCTCGATTTTAACTGCTCCCAAACACGGAAGGGTGTAACCACTAAAAGGACAATACAATGACATCCCAAAGTCAACTGGTAATTGTAATAATTAATAACACAAAACAATCAAGGGCATATGGTACACAATGCTATTAGAAAACAACCTGTTAAGCACATTACAAACAACCTACATGTATATATCCCTTAATTCCACCCTTTCCTCAAATCTTCATGTGATCAAGTTCAACCGAACTGTCACCCCCATTCAACACCTTCATCACGAAAAACAAACATCTCAATGGAAGCAATAATTCACATGCCTTATTGTATACATAAAATTAACACATTTTCTCATAAACCTGTGTATGTATCATTATAATCTCAAAATCCCCAGTCTCACTAACAAACAGCGGTGTCTAATTATCTTATCTGATTAATTTCCAACTTACATTATATTATATAACCCAGACAAATCTATTTTGTCATAAATTATGTATTATTCAAATGTCTACGAAATGTAGACTTCAACTGTTTAATTTATCTTTTTTGTTTAAATACAGTTACCAACTTGGCTCAGGATGGCTTCTTAAAAAGACGTTAAATAAACTGGTAACAATAATTATGTACATCTCAAATATATGAAAATGAATGATTTCAGGAAAAACATCATACAGGACAACTAATGGAACTGGATTTCCCAAGACCTCCACAGCGTACTCCGTATGATGTCACCTTCTATCTTACAATATAATTAAAGCGTTTAAAACAAACCTATAAAAACACTTAACATTTGCATACATATAATGCATGAGTATCGTGACGAGGCATCGGCTTTAGTTCCCTCCCCCGAGAGCTTCCCGGTACTTCGGTACTTCGGGTGCCAGGCCAGCTGATAAATCAGCCCCGGATAATTCAGCCAGACTTTGAGTAGCCCCTGTACGGGGAACCTCCTACTGGTAATACGTATCAGATCGCCCAAGTAGAAATGGTTTGCAAAATATTTTCGCGAGGGCCAGTCGACTAAACAATTTTTCGTTAGTATACAGTACCAAAACGTTCTGGATAGTCGCGGCATTCCTCATTGCGGACGTGTTGGTAACAGGTAAGAGGTGTCTCGGGTCAGTTCTCTCTCCGTGGTGATCCTATAAATCACAGTCAACGAGAAGAACGTGCAATGTGTTCCAAGAAGCATAGACCTACCAGAAGGGACTCCAATTACCCGTTGCCCCTACTCGTACTGGACTGTACTCCGCTGGAGCCACACACAAAAAAACATGCCTTCAATGAGCGCCACGAAAATCTGTTGCTTACTCCACCGGTGAGAAACAGTTCAGCAACTCAAAATACTTCTGTGTTCCGGGCAAATAATATCGAGTTCGAGTGGTGGGTCGATCGGCACGACGAACCAGCGGTGATCGCTAGCAAGCCAACGGGAAACTTCCCCGTAAACGAAAGAAAGTTGACCAAATGTACTACCAAATGTATATGGGCCCATAATGGGTCGGTGACTACGAGTTCAGAAACAAAATGAAAACGAAAGAAGCCTCGGATATACAGTTGAATTCCACTTTATTATTTATAAGCTCAGCTGAAGCTGACTGGGAACGTTTCTGATATCCATCCATTTACAATAACTGAAATTGAAATATTCGTGTAAAGAACCTAGACCCACTTTCAAAAAAGACGGACCAAGGTTCAATTTTTCTAAACAGTTATTTACAAAGAGCATATCAATAACATCAAATGCTTTAGTGAAGACTAGCATCATAATTGATCCAGTTACATTTCTCTTCAACATGTATGCAATAACGTATTTTGATTATCGAACATTTTGAGCCGCTAAACAACCTTTATTATATCCAGTTTGGTTTGGGTCAATAATTTGCTTAATAACTTTTTGTAACCTACGTGCTAAAACTGCTGCTATGATTTTGTAATCACAGTTTACGAGTGTTCTAGGTTTCCAAATTTTCACGCTTTAACGGTCTCCATTCTTATATAATAGGGACTTTTAGATTTGCACGTCGACATAGTAGACGTGTGACGTCCTTTTAAGGCACTGCCACACATAGCAGTCCAGTATGTCGACGTGCAAATCTAAAATTCCCTATTAATGTAATGAGTCCTTTCCTTTGAGTACTTGACTTAGCTTCTTTAGCATGACACTCTTTCAAGGCATCCACAAAAATGTGATTTAGGACGACCCAAAACATCTGATAAAATTCCACAGGGATTCCATCGGAACCAGGTACTTTATTTTTCTGCATAGACTAGAGAAAATTGCATGTTTACATTCTTTAAATGTCAACGGACCCTTGCGTGCATTTTTATCATCACTATTAATAATAATAGTAATAATAAATTACATTTATAAAGCGCTTAATACAATGTTTCTAAGCGCTTAACAAAACAAGGTATAATGTTTATTAAACATCCAGCAATAATAGTACATAATTATAATAATAACATTACAGATAATTAAAAACTTACTTTAAAAAAACTGCCCTAAAAATTACTATGAAACAAAAATACTTCACGAAATTGCCTTAAAAGACTCTACAGATGGGGATTGACGAAGAGTAATTGGTAAACTGTTCCCTAATTTAGGGGCTGCAATAGCAAAAGTACGATCTCCGTAACTGATATTGGTTCGGAGACCAGATGCGTATTGGAAATTAGAACGTGTAGTTCACCGTAATGAACGTGATGGAACAATAGGTTTGAGAAAGTCGTTTAATTATGATGGAGCATAACCATGTTTAATTTTGAATACTAACAAAAGAATCTTAAATTGAATGCGAGTTAAAATAGGTAGCCAATGAAGAAATCTAAAAATAGGAGTTATGTGTTCATATTTTCTGGTTTTGGTAATGAGACGGGCTGCCATGTTCTGAATACGTTGGAGAAGTAGTTTATTTTGTGAGTGCACATAATTTGTAATAAGATCACTAGTTAGGTTTTCATTTATATATATAACGCACTGTAAAATTTCACTGTTTGTTTTAAAATGTCATTATCTTTGTTTAGTACTCTTTTTCCATTTACTGATGATAAATGGGTTATTCCTTTTCGAGAAGCATTCCTTTTTTCCAAGCTAAGGAAATACTGTGTACTCTTATCTCCTTCCTTCATCCATTTCACTCTAGCCCTTACGCCTTCATCTTTAGATTCAGAAATAAAAAATCTTTCTCATTCTATTTTTAATGATATATAGTTCTTTTTTGTTTCAATATCATTCTTATTTACATCAATCTGTTTTTCAAGTCTCAAATTTTTCCAATAATATTTTTTTTCTGTTCTTCTGCTGAACCATTTTCTTTCTACAAAAATTCTTTATAAGCTCGCGTATATTTATTTTCAACAATTCCCACAATTCAGAGGGAGAATGGCTTTTTTTTCTTGAACCATGTTTTATAATATTACTAACACTATTTAGATATTTCTCATCACTCAAAATACTGGTATTCATTTTTCCAGTAGCCTGGACCAGTCTAATTTTCTTTTATTCTAATTTTGAGGGATAATGCGTTATGGTCGGCATGTATTGCCGGTCTAATTTCTGCTTTGATAACCTTAACCTGAACGTTCTTGTTTACAAGCCAATAGTCTAAGAATTTCGCCATGTAAATTGTCTACTGAGTGGGTTTCTTCTACTCCAAATGTCATAGAGAGAATATCGTTTTAACAGTTTACAAAAGTTTCGTGGCTTTTTATAAATTTCAATTCAATTCAAGAATTTGTTGTAAGCTCTTTAAAATTATTTCCCTTAATTTTTTCTGCGTGGGTGCATACACATTGACAAGAGTAGACCTATTATTCATTGTATCAATATATACTTTTAGAACCAACATTCTAACATCATTATTTTGCTTAACATGATTAGTATCTACATCAAATGTCTGATAAAAAAAAAGGATGGCAACTCCCGACGAATGATTAGATCCATGAGAAAAATAGCATGGTCCGCGCCATTCATTCTTAACAATGTTTTCCATATTTGATGTCCATAATTTTTTGGATGAAAATTACATTGGCTTTTTTACATTTTAACCATCGAAAGATTTTTTATATATATTATATCATTGTTATTAAGCAAGTGTGAAACAACATTAGATAGAACATGTTCCCTGAAGCTCTTTAAATACCTTAAATTTAGCTTGTAACGGCATAAATATTTATTTTTTTATATATATTTTTTTTTTATGCATATTTATGGTAATTTATGCAAATAAAGTCATAAAATTCACATTTTTACCCATAAATCATATATTATTCATATTTAAGCACACTTTACTTCATTAAAACTATATTGGTAGACCCAAAAGGTAAACAATGGAATAAGTTACATATATGATCATCATAATATATATATATAAAAAGTAAAAACAAGAAAAAGTTTAACAAGATTATAAATAAGTTAAGAACATATTATGTATTTATGTTAAATATTAAATAATACAACTTTAAAACAGTAAACAAAAGAAAACACACATAATGTAGAATGTGTAATAATTTTGAAATTAAGACAAATGCGTATTCCATATTAAGTAGAAGTAAAATGAAGTATGGAATAATAATAAATACTTAAGAGCATTATGCATATGGATCAGTTAAATACTACATATATAATTGTTTTTGTTTTTAAAGAGACAAAAAATAAACTGATATCGTATTGCAAAGATCATATTGCACACGATTAGACATTTAAAACATATTGCGTAGGAGTAATATAACATAAATAAGAATGATAAATAGGTTGAAATTATGAAGATATGTAAACAACTATAAAACCTTAAAAACAAACAACAAAGCTCTCTTAAACTAATAAGTTAGCCCCTCCCCACACACTTATTTCGTATTACGTCAGCTTTGCCTTAAAAATATTTAACGATTTAGCACCTTGTACTTCATGTGGCAAGTTATTCCATGTTAAGGCCCCTCTATATTTAAAAGATCTTTTCATAGTCTCAGTCTTTGGTCTTATTGTTTTCACATTATACAGACTTGAACGTGTATTGTATGTATGGTCAGCAAATATAAACCTTTCTACTAAATACACAGGAGCTTGTTTTGAGACAATCTTATACATCATAATTGCTACATTCTTTGTTCTATTATTGTCAAGTGTATTCCAATTTAGTCTTGTTAAATTTTCATCTGATGAGGAATACCAGGACGACCTATTAATTATTCGAGCTGCTCTATTCTGATTTTTTTGTAATTTGTTTTTCTGTGTACTTCCACATCCACCCCATACTACATCACAATAATTTAAGTGAGACAATACTAGTGAATTATAAACCATTTTCATTTCATATTCATTTACTATATTTCTTATAGATTTCAGCATATATAATCCGTTACTTGCTTTTTTATGAATAGTATTAATATGTTCTTGCCATGATAACCTTTCATCTAAAATTACCCCAAGGTGTCTACACTTACTAACTCGAGTTAACACAGTATTGTCTATAGTAATGTTTAAATCATTATCTTTAACTTTATCCAGACGTTGTTTCGTACCGAATACAATGTATTCAGTTTTCTTTATATTCAAATTTAGTTTGTTTTGTATCAACCACTTTTTAACATATTCTAGGTCTTCATTTATCTTCTCACTCAATTCTATAGTATCATTTGCCGAGCAATATATTACCGTATCATCAGCATACATGCTTACTTTACAGTGGGTGAGGCCACGTGGTAAATCATTAACATGTAATATGACCTTCATCTATGCTTGTTAACCAGTCATCTGTTACATTTAGTAGAGCAGTAGCAGTAGAGCGATTGGGTCGAAATCCTGACTGGTAAATGCTCAACAATGTATTGGCATTTAAGTAGTCATAGATTTGATTGAAGACCATTCTCTCTAAAACTGTTGATAGTATGGGTAAAATGAATCATTATCGAATTGTTTGTAGCTTCTATAGGTGCTATATACATGTTGTGATTTTTCGCTTTGATTTTTCCCCCATATGATATATACCAAGGAATGATCACTAATTCCGGTATGGATAACTCCGCTTTCGGCTACCTTTGAAACATTTGAAACATAGATTAAGTCAATAAGTGACTTTGAATTCTGTACAATCCTAGTTGGTTTATTAATTACTTGAACCAATGAAAATGTATCACAAATCTCAGTTAATCGCATCGTATAGCAACTTGCTGGGCATGCAAGCAGGTCACAGTTAAAATCTCCTAGAACAATAATATCTTTGTTCTCATTGTCCAATTTCGTTAATATAGATTCGAACTTGTCAAACAAATTAATCACAGATCCCGGCGGTCTATACCAGGCAATTAATATTATGGGTGAACATTTAGGAAGACTAATTTCAACTGATACCATTTCAATATCCTCGGTCATGAGATCAGACCTGATTTTATGGTTAAGTCGGTTATCATTGATATATAAAAGCACTCCCCCACCTTGTCTATTACGGTCCTTTCTGTACACGGCATAGCCATCAATGCGTATATTATCATCTGATATAAATTCACATAAACGAGTTTCATTCAATGCAATAACATCAACATTATTTTCAGATATAATCACCTGTAAATCATCAAAATTAGAGCAAAGTGATCGTATATTTAGATGAGCAAGTAGCAATCCACAATTTCTCTTTATTCTACTATGAGTTTTACCACAAAAATAACCACTCTTTCTCGAATCACCCTGGTTAGTGGTACTAATATCATCATTACTAATATGAGAAGTGATGATTACATTGCTCTCGTTGGGAATAGAGGAAATTTCATCCTCATCATTGTTATAAGGACAACAAAAAGTGTCTTCTTCATCATGATTTTCGGAGATAAAAGGATTATGATTCAGTTCAAAATCATTAGAGTTGCAAAAAGGTTCATCTTGATAACTGTTAGTCAGAGATTGTCAGTTTGGAAGTATGACATATATGTTGGCTAACCTTCTCATCAACTTCATGGTTATTTAATGGTGTGTAATTTTCGGTCTCACTGACGCTATCATGTTCATCAGCAGAAAAATCACTTGCTTCATCAGTGTTATTTATGTCAGCTTCTCGATTACAAGTACTAAATAAAGGAAGAGCAGAATTTAAACTAGCAACATTTCTCATATGAGATTCATGTGATATCGGTAACTCGGGAGAGAGATAAGTACGAGTTGAGAGAGCTGCGGATTGGGCACACTCATCAAGTTTATCATACAAGCTTCGCACATTTAAATTAGCTACTTTCAAGCCCTTTGCTTTGTGAGTGTTCAAGTTTTTCACTTGCTTTTTCGGAGAATGTTTCTTTAGTGCATCATTATCGGCACAGTCTTCCTGGCCTGCTTTTTAGCAGGTAATTATGTATTCTTGCAGAATTTACGTTTGTGTCCAGTTTCATTGCAAAGGTAGCACCTAATCTTTTCTCCAAAACGGCAGTGTAGGTGCTTGTGATTTGTTTCTCCACAGTAAAAACATCCTGGGTAGCGAGGGGAAGAAACAGCATGCGCATAGCTCATTGTAGGAGGTTGCAGTTGTGGTCCTTCAGACACATATGACGCAGTTTGCTGATGCGGATTCTGCATTGCCATGGAGAAAGGATGCGGGTCAGATGGGAAGGGATGGCGAGTGGCGTAGGTGGAGGATAAAGTCCTCCGATCAACATGTATTTGTTGAACATCATTTAAGATGGGGAATACAGGTTTATCGTTTTGATCATCTCTCTGTAATCGACTATCTCGTTCTGAGTTGATGTGGCGGATAAGATTCTGGGCAAATAAGTTAACCCCTTCAGGACTGAGATGTATGCCATCATTGCATAGATGTTGAATTGGCTCGATAGAGTCGTTGTTGATGAAGTCCCATCCGTGGGATAGGGCCATTGTCTTTAGTCGACTGTTGGTGTCATTCAATTTGTTGAGGAGGTCACTTTGATACGCTCTCCTTTTGATGATGGAGCTAATCGTAATCGCATTCACGGAAGAGCATTCACCTAGGATTTGAAGGGCCAGTGACTCCACTTTTTTCTCTATTGTTGTTGAGTCATTTATCGCCATATTGTTTGATCCGACGTGGATGATGACCGTTTGGGGCAGGTTCTTATCAACCATATTCTTTGTTGGCTCAAAGAGGTCATCTATTTTAGCACCGGGAAGCGTTTTACATTTAACTCTCTTTTGTGAAGACATCGTGGACGGTCTGAGAGGCTTAAGAATAGAATCTCCTACAATAAGGGCATCACATTTTAGCTTCATTCTTTCACTCACAACTTTCTTTTGTTGCATGAAGTCATCTTTACGCTTATGTCTGTACTCTGCTAATTGTTCTGCAGTACCGTTAGGCGTTGGTTGTTCGGGAAGAGGGGGGAATGCTGAATGTGACTGTTTAGAATGCGATTCTGGTGGGGGGTTCTGTGTAGATGCCTTGGGAGCTGGGTCGGGGCAACTGTCAGATGTTTTGTCTAGAAGTGACTCAATGACATGTTGAATCTTTTTCATGTCCATGCATAGTTGATCTACTCACAGGTTTAGACATTTACACCGCATACAAATTCGATTGTTGTCATCACAACGGAGATCACATACCTCACAAAAGTTCTCATTTTGTAGATCTTCGGTTTTATCATTCGACACAATAGAGTCATTGTTGGTTGACTCGTCTGTAATATGGACGTCATCCGTTTCGGTGTTCAAGAAGACAAAATGGCGGCATATTTCTATGTTCAAATTTGGGTAAACCTGCGTTAGTTCACCCAAATAAAAGTCTATAGCGCACAATTCATCGGGAACTGTGTTGTGATATTTCAATATCAAGTCCACAATATATTTCAAAGACTCAACTGTGATTCCCTTAGGTAGTTTGAATCTAAAAGATGAAGTACCAGCTTCTCCTCGGCAGGAGTTGGCACGCAAAGTTTTAGCCATATGGGACCACGAAGTAAAAAGTTAAAATCTGACATAAAACTTACCAGATAATAACATTGCGAAGTTCAAATAAGGAAGAACAAAATCATATCTGGCATATTGCAGCATTACAATGTAATCCAAATACAGTATCAACAAGTGAAAAATAAGGTGAAATAGTCCATAAAATCAGTTAATATCTCTGTATATGTGGCTGTTAGCGTGGCAGAGTCGTGTGGCTCAAATTGTTTTATTTCATTTCTTACTACAATTCAACTATTTTGACTCCCAAAACAACCACCTAAACTTTAAACAAGACCCAATAACCCATGTTTGATCTGTTTTTAGGAAAAATGACTTTTCCATATGTTTTGTACACAAATCACGAAAATGAGCGATTTTCGGGCTGACATGCAAAGACAAAAAGTCACGTGACCTTGTAACCGTAGGTCCAATTTTCAAAAAAATTATTTTAAAAGTTGCGCAAGACTCGAAAGAAAAAAGTCAGCGAGCGGCGGGGCGCCATCCATATGCGTTCCCGAGCAATCGGAAAAAATGTGGAGGGTTTATTAGGGTTAAGCTTCCTAGCTAGCTCGAAATTCGTTCATGAGCTTAATTAAGTAGGGTATGTCCTTAATCAAAACTCTGTTTAAGCTTTCATTGTTAGCTGGGAGGAATGAGTTGAAGTGAAACACCGTTTGATTGATGTAAGCGTTGCGAATATTGAGACCGTTAGTAATGAGGTTTAGCCTACCAGTACCGTCCGAAAGATACAGCCTCCAGGGGCCTCCAATTTTCTGAATACCTCGAACTTTCGTAGCGGAGATTGAATTTACTACAGCTTTATATATTTCTTTACTCATTACAAAGCTATCTTTAGAAAGAGGTACTTCTCGATCTTTAATGAATACAGGCTTTCCTCCGGCTCCGGCGTGTTTATAAACGTCACGGTGATGTTCCGGCATGCCCGATCTGGCGGCGCTAGCGTATGACCCCGCCCCCCCCCCCCCCCCCCCCCCCTCAGTGTAATTTAGGGTACGTATATGCTCGTTCCCTCTTTCTGAAAGCACCCCCTATCTGAGGACTGCCAACATTTTCGAACCCCCCTTTCGCGGGCTTTTCACGGGCTTTTCCTGCCTTGGAGACCCCCCTAAATCAGGAAAAATGCTCAATGTACCCCCTAAATTCGGAATAATTTCTCAGGAGTCCAAAGAGATGAGAGAAAAAAGAAAAAACACCCCCTTTTTAAAGAAATCTCCGGGTGAAAAGTCAAATACACCCCTTTTTTTACAATTCTCGGGCCGGACTTTGTCGCACGAAAAGTACCCCTTTACCGGACATTTTGGCAACACGCGGCGTATGACCCTTGTGCAACTTCCTTGCTGTCGCAATTTTAACTATCTGCTTTGAAGTTCAGTAGCCAGTAATGTGGTCTAATGAGGAAATTTCCTTCACAAAATAATTCACAGCGTTCCATGGTTGTAAAAATGGGAATCTCTATTCGTTTGGGGAATCGTTCACGGTCCAATAATTGAGTTTTGAGGGATATTTTTCTCCATTTTAAGAAATCGTGAATAACAAATAACCAAAAAAGGGCAGTACCCTCTCTCATTTTCTTGAAATATGATGATAACAACAAAAAACCTATGATTAGATCACACCATAGAGCTATATACTATCATACTGGACCTTTGACCACATTTTTTCAAAAATCTAATTGGATCGTCTTCCTATGGTTATACAATCACGATGTTTGAAGCTCACACCTCAAGATGTTCTTGATAACAAGGCTAATACATGTACCTCTATTTAAAAATACCTCTATGACTTTTGGCAATTGGTCCTACCTACCCCTGAATTCTAATCCGGTCATCTGTATATGTTGATACAAACTATAATCATGTTTGAAGCCTATACATCTAGTTCTTGAGATACCGCGATATCAAAGCTAATACCTGTAATTTCCTGTGATAGTACAATATCTACTGTTATTATGTCAATGCTCTTTGTATCGCTTTGTACGTGTTGTAGTAGTAATAGTAGTAGAAGAAGAAGTAGTAGTAGTAGAAGTAGTAGTAGTAGTAGTAGTATAAGTAGTAGTAGTCAGTGGCGGATCCAGGGGGCCCGGGCCCCTTCCCCTGGCCAAAAAACAGGTAAAACACGTTAAATATTTTTTGTTTTAAAAAAAGGAGACGGGTCCCCTCCCCTGGCAAAAAAAAGAAGCAATAATCACTTTTTTCCTCCCTCCTCGAATTGTGCTCACTCCCTCCCCCCCCCCCCCCACCACACAATGTTTTACTTTAATACCGTGTATACTACATCTTCAGTGATATATATCTCTTACCAACCTCCTTCCCTCTTCCTACCTTTCCTTTTCTTCTCTTTATCGTTACTTCTTTCTTCTCTCCGTATCCTCCCTCTACCTGTTTTCCCAGTTTAAAAGAGAATATTTTTGTGTGTGTATCACAGCGTTACGGTGAAACTGAAGTTCACTCTACTGTAGACAAAACAAACTCAGCCTGATATTTCGTATGTTTTAATTTCAATGCATCTGTAAATCAGATCTGTGCTCCCTTATGTATTTTTGGGTATTTATAGACGTTGTAAGGTGCATGCTTAGAATATTACTTCATACCAGGTCATGGATTCATGTATAACTTGTACTTTTAAATGATTAACGTTAACGATGTCACTGTTAAAGGACAAGTCCACTCGAAAAATAACTTACTTTCAATAAAAGCAGAAAAATCAGACAAACCGATCAAAAAAGGTTTGAGCTAAATCGGATAACTAATAAGAAAGTTATGAATTTTTGAAAAAGTATGTAAAACTATGGAACAATGAGAATCACAACACAAATTGCCAAGATGGTTATCAGTTTGTGACGTCATGTCCTCACAACTTATCAATTGCTTTATATAGTTTAATCACATTAATTTCCCTTTTTATCCCCCAAAACTTGATTTCCCCATGCCTTTGCCCAGGTTATATGACTTGTATCATATTGCATGCATGACATTTCCCAAAAACTTTTATGAATTTTGAAGAATTGATACTATTTTCTGAATATTGTTTATTCATAATTATTGATTTTTATATAAATAGTTTATCAAAATTCAATTTTTCATGATTTAACTGGACAAAAATTACTCTTTATTTGTGCATCCACACAAAAACACATGACTAACAATCTAACTTGGATGCTGGTGTGAAGAAATAAGATTCTTAGGGTGAAAATAGGAAATTTATATTATCAATATAAAGAAAATAATTAGTGGATAGTGAGGACCATACGTCACAGACTCATGAGTGAGTTGCCAATTTGTGTAGTGATTTTCAAAGTATTTCATGTCATTGAACATTCATAACTTTCTTATTAGTTATCCGATTTTGCTCAAACTTTGTTTGATTGGTTTGTCTGATTTTTCTGGTTCTATTGAAAGTAAGTTATTTTTGGAGTGGACTTGGGCTTTAACGAACAGCAATATGTCGATTGTCAATATTACTTACCAGACGAATTTAATTTTAAACTTTCGGATAATTGTACAAATTTTGGTCTATTCTACTCTAATGCAAGAAGTTTGGTTAAAAATTACGAAAAAATTTGTTCATTGTCGTCTTATATTACATTTCCATTTTCTGTAATTAGAATTACTGAAACCTGGTTGACTGATTACTCTCCGAACTTATTGAAATTCATAATTATTCATCTGTCCACATAACGGACAAACTAAAAGAGGAGGTAGAGTCGCCTTTTATATTTTACAAACATTATCATATAAAGTTAGGCTAGATGTTCACCTTTTGAATAATAGTGCAGAATTACTTTGTGTCGAAATCGAAAAGGAGAAAAAAATTATTATATGTGTAATTTACCGACCTCCAAACAATAATAATATAGACCTATTCCTGTCTGACATTGATACTTTATTACATAACCTTAATGATGAAAATTAAGTTTTATGTTTAATGGGTGACTACAATATTGACCTAATAAAGAACAATAATAACACCAACCGATTACGTACACTCATAATAATAATAACAATAATAATAATCTTTTAAAGTCCACTCCAAATGTTATTAAACCGAAAATTGAAATTCTTTTTGCCCAATCGATCGTGAGCCCGGCAGCCACTGAGCAGCGCTAGATCGACGTTGCACTTTTCCCAACAATTGATAAACCTATTTTTTTTCTTTAACATTTTTTTTTAATTCATAATATGTTTTCGACTGATACTTTGTAATTATACATCTGTTCATTTATAATATAAGGTATATTTTGTACATTGTATAAACTTGCCCCATGGAAGACTAGCATCAACAATATAGTTGCAGCTGAAAAAGGGCAACCAGCCGTAGTTTGTCCTTTTCCTCTATATGGTTACTTTATATGTATTTTATCTCATTTTATTATACGGAGATAAAAACAACATCATACCCGCTCATCATCCTAATAGACCATTAATTTATTTATATAGATATCGGATTCCTTAGGTCAGGTTTATATACTCTCTGATATCTTAGATCATCTACTACTGTTCCTAATACTTTAAAAATACTTAAAAACCTCCAAAAACGAACAAAAAAGTTTTTAAGTCCGAAGATTTACTGAGCGGAATATATCTCGACTATTAATTCGAAAACTTAGAATCCGAAAATTGGGCAGATGTTTTATCGTGCAAAATGTTAATCCTACTTTAATCCATGTCTCCCAAGGCTTAATATGGAAGTAAATCTAACAATCTATTAACCCATGAGTAACATAGGGATTTCTCACATCCATAAGGAAACGAAACAAACTGTATAACTTAGTTTAAACCACCCTACCCCTTCACATGTAAGAAGTTATAGGAAATATAGAAATAAGCTTACCAGTACCATAAGGCTATCCAAGAATATTTAGTTTTCAAACAAACTCGAAAATGCTGAAGGTAACATGTCATCTACATGGAATGTTATAAATGAACTGCTACATGAGAAGAGTCGTATGCTTACTCAACAAACCTTTAATATAAATGGTCATAAACTAGACGAGCTAGATGAAATAGCAAATTTGTTTAATAAATATTTTGTAAATATAGGCCCAGACCAGGCTTCCAAAATCGATAGACATAAACATGACTTTAAGGAATTTCTCCCAGAGTCATATTACCCTTCGCTCTCTTTATATCTGACAGATTTAAGATAAAGTTGTTCGCTCATTAAAATAAAGCCATTCGTATTGCCATAATGAAGTTAGCACCCATCTGCTTAAAAGAAAATTATAGGCAGTATATTAACACCTCTGATTCACATTTTCAATCTTTTGCTGTCTTCTGGTGTTGTTCCAGCCCCTTTTAAGACAGCTAAAGTCATACCTATCTATAAAAAGATGACCCCTCTTCTATGTCGAAATATCAACCAATATCCATATTACCAAGTTTCTCTAAAATCCTTGAAAGATTATTGTTTACAACAAATTGTATACATTTCTAACTCAAAATGACTCGCTGAACCCAGATCAGTTTAGTTTCAGGAAGTTTTATTCAACTGATTTAGCACTACTCCAAATATTTGATAGATCATCAAATGCCTTGGTTGATCATATTCATGGATCTCAGCAAGGCATTTGATACTCTTGATCATACTATATTATTGTATTAAAGCATTACGGTGTACGAGGTAAAGCACTTGATTGGTTCGAAAATTACTTATCATCAAGAAAACATTATACTTTATTAAATTCAGTTACTTCTAACGTGGTTCTAGGACACCTACCCCCTGGACATCCACCCCCCCCGGATAACCACCCTCAGTCAACTACCCCCAGGACAACTAACCCCTAGGGCAACCACCCTCTATAGGACGACTACCCCGCGGGACAACTACCCCCCGGACAACTACCCCCTAGGAACAACTACCTCCGGACATCTACCCCCGGACAACTACCCCGAACAACTACCCCCTACGACAACCATCCTTTAGGACAATTATCCTAGGGGTAGTTGTCTGGGGGTAGTTGTTTGGGGGTAGTTTTCCGGGGTAGTTGTCCTTGGGGGTAGTCGTCCTAGAGGGTGGTTGCCCTAGGGGGTAGTTGTCCTAGGGGGTAGTTGACTGGGGGTGGTTATCCGGGGGTGGATGTTCAGTGGGTACACTCAAAAAAAAAAAGTGCTAAATTTAGCACTTAAAGATTCAATTTTAGCACTTTTTAGGAGCTCGCATAGTGACTGCACTCGAAGTGCTGATTTAGCACTTGCACCCGGGCTACTTTGCTAGCACCCAAAGGAGCTGACTGATTTAGCACTTAAAGATTCAATTTTAGCACTTTTTAGGAGCTCGCATAGTGACTGCACTCGAAGTGCTGATTTAGCACTTGCACCCGGGCTACTTTGCTAGCACCCAAAGGAGCTGACTGATTTAGCACTTAAAGATTCAATTTTAGCACTTTTTAGGAGCTCGCATAGTGACTGCACTCGAAGTGCTGATTTAGCACTTGCACCCGGGCTACTTTGCTAGCACCCAAAGGAGCTGACTGATTTAGCACTTAAAGATTCAATTTTAGCACTTTTTAGGAGCTCGCATAGTGACTGCACTCGAAGTGCTGAGTTAGCACTTGCACCCGGGCTACTTTGCTAGCACCCAAAGGAGCTGACTGTTGTGCACTTAAAGTGCCAAGTTTTGCTCTCTTTTGGGTGCTAGCAGAATAGCCCTTGTGCAAGTGCTAACTCATGCGTTGTTTGACATGCCCCATCTACATTTGGTATGTGGTCAAGGTGGATGTCCTTCGTCATTTACCACTTTCAACTCTTACAGGAAACATTTATTAAACCAACATCCACAAGAAGAACCTGAACCTGAAGTTGTACAGGGTATGGAGGGTCTAGTTGATGCTGATTTGGGTGTTGCTGTTGGTGAAGTGCATAATCCTGCAGCAGATGATGCATTTGATGATGATGATGATAGGATAGGCCTACTACAAGAACAAGATGGAGCAATGCATAATGACAGTACAAGACACTATGAATATGACAGACAATGAAAGCGGACAAAATATACAGTTCCTTAGGTAGACAAAGGAACATCCCTTCACTGCTATTATGTAAAAATGTGTAGAACAGGTGTCACATGCATATTCACCTGTTCTACACATTTTACATAATAGCAGTCAAGGGATGTTCCTTTGTCTACCTGAGGAACTGTATATTTTGTCCGCTTTCATTGTCTGTCATGTTCATAGTGAGACCAGCTGCATTTTTCATTGGTTCTCTTTTATCAAACACCAACATGACCCATGCTATGACAAACAGAGTGTTATCTGCTGCAACAGCTTTGAATACTGATGTTGTTGACAGTTTAAGGAGCAAAGTTATTCAGACTTTTGAGGCCTTGGGTATTGACCTGGAGAATGAAGAATGTAAGAATCTCTTAGCTGAATTTGATTCAAAAACAAATATTCACAAGGTAACAGCTATTATACTAACCGACCAATCAGATCAGGTTATGCAGTCAGCACTCGTGTTAAGTGCTGCATATTATAGCACTCGTTTTCAGCACTCAAATATTCAGCACGTTTCGGTTTCCTTGTTAAAGTTAACCCGTCAAGTGCTGATTTTGGCACTTCAAGTGCTGATTTTGGCACTTCAAGTGCAGAATCTCACTCAGCACCCAACATTTAGCACCTCAGTTTTTTGCGTGTAGGTGCCCGGATACGCTACAGCATATATTTTTTGACGATGATACGAATGTATTATATTCACATTCTGATTTAAATTCGCTGATCGCAACCATGAACATTGAACTTACAGAAGACCAATTCGATTTACTTTAGAAACTCAAGAAATCATTATATTCATAATTTTGAGCTGCTTGTTGAAAATGTTCCAAAACAAATTAAGTCATCAACCAAATTCTTTGGTGTATATACAAAAGAAAAAAATGTAACTGTAATGATCATGTTAACTATATATCTGCCACTATTTCTCGCAATATTTGTATACTATTCGAGCTAAAATACTTTTTGCCAACACATGTGCTCAGTATGCTATATAATACACTGGTTTTATCATATATTTCTTAGTGCAATATCATATTGGCTACTCATAAGTGCAATACTTATCCTATATTAAAGGTACAATACAAAGTTTTGGTATGGGGTCATGAATTTGGTTCAAATGAACATATTGTGCACAGAGTTGGTATTCAGGGAAATTTCAGATATGAAAAGTGTTAGTGTTGGGGGTGTAAATATTAATAATTTAGTAATGCTGAATGTATTGGATATTGTAAAAGTCAAAAGTGAAGAGCTTGGTCTAATCATGAATGTCAAGAAAACTAAGTCACTGATTTTTAGTAGAACAGAGAATAAGCCTAGAATATGTTTGAAACTCAATGGACATATCATTGAGCAAGTTAGTAATTACATCTACTTAGGACAAAATATCACGGATGATGCCAGATAAGAAGCAGAAATAAAAAGAAGAATAGAAATTGCTCGGAATACATTTCTGGCAATGAAAGGATTATTCACAAATAGAAATTTGAAATTTGTGCTTAGGTTGAAACTAGTAAACGGTTATGTATGTTCTGTCCTATTGTATGGAGCAGAAACATGGACAATAAACAAGGCCATGGAAAATGGAATAACATCTTTTGAAATGTGGATCTATACAGAAGAATGATGAAAATATCCTGGAAACGAATAAAAACACACAAAGAGATATTGCACATGGCAGGGCGTAAAAAAATTGCACTAGTAGGAGAGAAAAATAAAATACTTTGGTCATGAAGGATGTATTGGAAGGAAGAGTGGAAGGAAGTAGACCTAGAGGGAGACCCAGAATCAACTGGGAAGAGAATGTCAAGAACTGGAGTGGACTAAAACTGCAAGAGTGCACCAAAATGGCAGAATATAGAGTGAAATGGAGAGATGTTGCAATCAACCTCCGAACCGGGAGAAGATACTTAGATAGATAGAACATATTGGGAGTATAAGCGATCCAACAATATTCAGTGATCGTTGTCGCGGTTGAAATCGAGTTTGAAGTTATAAATTGTAAAAAATAAACTCTTTATGTTGTAAAGCTCCCTGTCAAGGTCAAGATATGAATTTATAAAACAATATTTTGACTAAAATCGACCGATTAGCTATTCCCGTTTGGAAATTATATATCACAAGTACATATTCTGAGATTGTCATGGTCGCAGCTACCATTGTACGGCCGTATGCGCTATTTGAAATTTATCAAAATTTACAGGAAGTATTTTAGGGGCTAAATTTTCTAGTCCATATAATACATCCACAGGGGCAACCAAATATATTAAAATTGTAAAGAATCACTATCCACCCAATTTTCAAAATTTTCTAAAAATCTGTATTACCATTAATGTTACAGAAAAAAGCAATTCGAGTTTGTAACAATGCAGATTATCGCGACCACACTGACCCTTTATTTGCCACATTAAAAACTCTAAAAATAAGTGAAATACACTACATTCAAACATATCTGTTCATGTTTCGGCTTAAATCCGGCATTCTTCCCCCATCACTAGTCATATTATTCCAACATAATGCAAAATTTTCATTCCTACCCAACCAGGCATTCCAATGACTATCTTTTTTGCTTCCATTCATTGCAACGTTGATTATAACCTTCCATGACCTGGTATGAATAAACGTATGAATAAAGAGTGGTCTACTTGGGATACTGACTAAACACTGTTTTGTATACAAACATTTCAAGGCTCCGACTCGCAGGACTAGGGCCCCGTCTTACAAAGAGTTACGATTGATCCAAATTAATCGTAAGTCCTCCAATCAATCGCAAGTTTGCAGTCTCCTATCTCTTTTGTACATTGTTGCGATTGATATCAACTCTTTGTAAGACGGGACCCATGTTTACAGTCTTTATAAACCAGCTCGCTGATCCCACATTCTTATTCATATTGTCCAGAAACCTCCCGAGTCTTCTCATTCTATAATACATCCCAAGTTGGCCACCAATATTCATGTGCATTGTTGTGCATCTTCTTTTTTATCTTCATATATCAAATTGAAATCCAATGAACTACCACATACATCTGTGAATCTTGATGTGCACCCTCTCTTTCTTTCTTTCCCCCCCCCCCCTCCCCTCTCTCTCTCTCTCTCTCTCTCTCTTTCCCCTTTTACCAATATTTGTTCATCCTTATTTGGATTATTATGTATTCATTGTGGGTAGTCGTGCTATCAAGCTTTGTTTACTCTGTCAACCCTCCTGTTTGATGTTTTCGATTAGTTACAAACAGCCTTATTTTATTATACATATACTCTTTCGTCATGTATAAAATTTGCAATGATTTGTTTGTTAAAATATTTGTAAAACTGCATAAGAAAAAGAAAATCAAAAATAAATAAATCAATCAAATCGAATCAAATCAATTAGTAAAATCATTGAAAGTAACAAAAATATGTACTTTGTTATTAAATGCAAAGTAAAGCAGAAATGCATTTTTTTTATTTCCTCTAGGCGTAAACAAAATTTAAAAAATAGAATACAATAGTTGGTCAAAAATATTAAGAAGCTACGCTTTGCTTTGGATATAGAGCCAAATGATAATTTTTTTAATGATTTGTTGTTACGTAATCAAACAAGAACTATGCCAAATGCAAGACAGTTTTGTTCGAGGATTTATGGTTCGAAATCGTGCCACATGGATTCCTGAAGGGGAAAAGAACTCGAGGTATATTTTTAATGTAGAAAAATGAAATTACGAGAGGAAACATATTCAGAAATTAGAAAAGGATGACACACTCATAGTTGAACCCTTTGAAATTTTGAATGAGGAAAAATTGTTTTATCAGAAACTGTATCAAAGCAATAACAATTCCCCAGAAGGAATTATTGATTTATTGAATGAGCTGGAATCACTATGAACATGACGGACCAAAAAAGCGGACAAAATATACAGTTTGTTAGGTAGACAAAGGAACATCCCTTCACTGCTATGTAAAAAGGTGAATATGCATGTGACACCTGTTCTACACATTCTTACATAATAGCAGTGAAGGGATGTTGCTTTGTGTACCTGAGGAACTGTATATTTTGTCCGCTTTCTTTGTCAGTCATGTTCATAGTGAATTGCGGTCATTAGACAATGAATCTGCTTCTCTTTGTGAAGGGTTCATAACTGAAGAAGAATGCTATGATGCAGTCAAAGACTTGCCATCGGATAAAACACCTGGCACAGATGGGCTACCTGCTAATTTCTATAAAGAATTTGGGTCGATATAAACAAAAATCTTTCTGTAGACTGTTAAAGTCGTGCTATCAGCAAGGAAAACTCTGCTCTTCAATGAGAAGAGGAGTGATTACTCTTCTCCCCAAAAAGATCCAAATACCCTGAGTTTAAAAAACTGGCGACCCATATCATTCCTAAACACGGACTACAAAATTTTGGCTAAAGTCGATATATTGGTGAAAACATACGCCTTTTCATTGATATCAGTAAGTAGGCTGATGATAATGTCATCTATTTCAATGCTGGAGAGTTAAACTTAAGAAGAGCATTTGATATGTTGTCTTCTTTCACACAAATCTCTTGTCTGAGAGTAAATGTTTAAAAGAGAAACATAGTTCGTTTGGGATCATTCGAAGGAATACTGTGAAGATATAAAGTTTAATTGGATTTCAGACAGTATTTGCTATCTTGATGTAACTATTCCAGTGGATGTGTCTTGTAACTCATATGACCTTAACTTTTAAAAAAAAGTTGAAAGAAACCGAAATGTTTTTAAGGATATGGAACTCCCGTAATTTGACGCTGTTTGGTAACATTGCCGTAATTTTTGTTTTGGTTGTTCCAGATGTGTGTACTTATTTAGTACCATAAGATCCGCCAGATTCATTTTTTGATCGACTTCAGAAACTATTATTTAATTTCATATGGTCTGGCAAAAGAGACAAACTAAAAGAACTGTAATTATGTTCATTCATTCATTCATTAAAAATGGTTTATTTCAAATAAAACTTTCATCGCGGCGTTTAGCGGAATTACAAAAGTTTACAAACATAATTAGTAACACATAATGTAATATATAACTGTTAGAAAAAAATTAAACAAGTTGTTTAAAATTTGAAACAACCCCGAGTTAACCGGTGAATCGCTCAACTGTTGTTTAAAAATTAAACAAATTAAGGTTGTTTACATTTTGAACACTTAGTTGTTTAAAAATTAGGAAACCTTTTAAACAACACTTGTTTAGTAATAAAATTGCACAACTCGGTTGTTTAAAGCAAGTTGTTTAAATTTTAAACAATAATGTTTAAATTACTAAGCAACTGTTGTTTATTCAGTATTACTGCACAACTGGGTTGTTTAAAAGGAGTTGCTTAAATTTTAAACAGAACTGTTTAATGGTTATTATCTGGTGGTTTGAATTTGTGAAATGACCTACTGGAACCCCCGGCCCCCACTCAGTGTTATTTAGGGTACGCGTATGCTTGTACCCTCTTTTTGAAAAGACCCCCTATCTGGCACTGCCAACATTTCCGAACCCCCCCTTTCGCGGGCTTTTCACGGGCTTTTCCTGCCTTGGAGACCCCCCTAAATCAGGAACGCTGCTCAATGTACCCCCCTATCTCAGGACTTGCAGACCCCCCCCCCCCCCCCCCCCCCCCATCTCATCTCAGATCAGCTGTCATTTACTGGTTGGCACTTCTTCAAGTTCTTCTTCTTGATCATTTTGAAGCACAATTTTGTTAGGGCTTCAATATTACACCATATCACAGACACTGATAACATGTAGGGCCTTGCATCTCAGATTTAACATTGTTAAACGATCCCTTTAATACACAGCCAGGATAGTATTACTAATGCAGCTGTGTGTGAATTAGGGTAGCAACAGCAGAAACCTTCCAGGGAGCCCTATTCCAGAAACGCCATTGATGGCTGAAAATCGTTTTTACTTGCACCTTAATTGTACATAATACACCAACTGACTGCACTGCACAAGAGCACCTTGCCAGACATTTCAACCTTGACGTTATATCCTGACTGATGGATCCTGTCAAGTACCGACGTAGAAGTAGAAGTAGAAGTACAGTACAAAACTACATAGGTCTAGATCCAAGTCCCACATATTCATTTTCATGGGTGTAGGAAAATGAGTTTGAAAGTGTTA
>JAVYIG010017339.1:0-26718 GCA_035222895.1 Strongylocentrotus droebachiensis
TTTATTGAGATGTAGATGTAAAGAAAATAAGTTGCATGACGATCAAGTAAAAAATGTGGAGGTGAAATTTAGTGGTATTTTGGTGTAGTGGTTTCTTCACTAGAATTTATTCACAAGGTTGAGGGTTTGATTCCCAACCCGCTAAATTAACGCCATTGGCAAGACTCTTATCTTCATGTGCCATTACCCATCCAGGTGACGTATACCGGGTAGATCGATTTCGGATCTTGATTCAGGATGGTCTGCTCTGTACTTTAAAGCCCCTCTACACCAGTTTGGCATGGAGGGATAAGACCTCCCTGCAATGTCACTGGCAGGTGGTTATCTCATCAATTCAGCTCTCAATTTACATAAGAAAAAGGGCATCACGGGGGACCAACAGGCACCGATTAGGCATTGTTTGCTATATAGAGGGGCGCAAGTAGCTTTACGTAGTACAGTGGGGCTTTAAAAACAACTGTCCATCCAAGGGCTATGTGGGTGTATACCGAAAAGTGTACAGATAGATACTTGAAAAATATAAAGATTACAAAAAATTATTAAAACTGCGAAAACTAAAAAAAATTGCTATCAAAAGGCTTATGTATGAATTGAATAAATCTCAAGTTATTTATAGGTCTGTAATATTGAATAGCCTTGCCCGAGTGGATTACGACGGTATATCAAACGAGTTGATGATCTTATATCACTGTATAAGTAGGCCGACAATCAAGTGCAGTATCTTCTGAACAAGTGCGATGGTTGCGTCCAATTGAGAAAATCCGCTTTTTAAATTCTCAATTGTATGGTACTTACTATAATTCAAGATTTAACAAATTGATGAAATACCGTCATCTATGTTAAGTAGTAGGATCCGTGAGTGCCTGTGTGTGCGGGTGCGCGCGTGTACAGGGTGGTTTTATCGGCTTTCTTGATGATCATATTCTAAGTATTCTTAGAGAGCCTTAAAGAAGAATTATCATTTAAAAAAAGGTCAAAAATTAATCGCTGTAATTTCCCTTCAAGTATTTTATCGGCTCTTTGATCATGCTGAACAGGAAATCCTTTTCTTTCTATACGCCGCAGTGGAAGCATTCACTTCAAGTACACTGACTGCAACGAGTTTCTATAAAATCATCCTGAGATAGGTAATAAAATAGATGCATAAAAGCAGCATCATATGAACATCAGTTCTTCACACCCGAGATAAATGTACAGTGGCTTAGAAGGGCTTGATTTAACATGGAGAACCTTACCAACGAATACGCAAATTATTCAAACACAACTGATAATATTGACAACCAACGCCGCTCTATTACATGGCAGATAAACTTCTACATCATCGGTTATTCTATCAGCGCACTTCTCTCAATTCTTTTCAATTTCGCTAATATCGTGACCGTTCCGCGAGTTAAAAACTGTTTTGGTGATAATACTAAACTTTGTCTCATGTGTCTCGCAGTTGTTGATCTATTCACTGGGTTAATCTGCTCAACTTCAGGTGTCTTATTTGCACTTGTGCCTGTTCCTACTTTCGTCTACGACACTATTGTTGTTTTGTGCACAGCGTCTGTATGGCAATCAATGTTGATTTTGACGCTAGCATCCGGAGACCGGTATGTCGCGGTAACCCGACCGCTTCGCTACTCCACGATCGCTTCCCGTAAGCGTATGATCGGTGCGTTAACCGCTGTGATAATAGTTCCTCTTCTCCTCTCCGCTGGATCCTATCTGGAGAGCGTACTGACCGGTGTTTGTAATCCTTTCGCTCGTATCTGCCCATCTCGTATCAAACCAAGTCACATCATCTATAACATCCTCCCGTTTACTGCTGTTGTTATCACCACATTCATGAACGCTCGGCTCTTGTCAATCTCACGTCGCCATGCGCGTCAGATCGCCGCACAGGAAGCCGCGGTCAACGCCGGTAACATCGCATTACCGCTGCCGAGTGCAGCAGGAACGAAAGGACTTAAGACCATCCTTGTTGTCACCGGTGTGTTCTATCTAGCTTGGTTACCAAGTACCATCATCACCTTCCTAAACCCTATACCTAGTATCAATGTCCCTCTAGTTCTGACCATTTTCGTGAGGTATGCTATTACTTCTAATAGCTGGTGGAATGCTTGTGTCTATTTGCATCATGAATAAGTCCTATCGCAACGTTCTTCTCAAAATGCTACGTAACTGCTTTGGTGCTTGTACCAGACCACGTGATGATGTTCATGAGAATGTGCCGGTCTATCAGTTACCCTACATCCCTCCTATGTAATCAACTTCATCGTAAAAGTGACAATTAATCATTAACAACAAAAGTGACGAGGCGTCCTTTGCTGACGCAGGAATGCGTCTGCGATAGCTGGCGCTACCGTTGACAAGCCATGACATCGTGAGGGAGCTGAATGCAAAATGAGCGATGAACATTGCTTAGAATCAGGTGCACGCCCTGATTTTTCTTCAATAACCCAAACGGAATGACGCCTCTTGTACAACGTGCATTCATTGTTGGCGAAACTGAATTTCTTAATGAGAATTTAGCCTGTGACATATTTAATGATAATTATCACAGAACGTTTTGTTAAGAGATCGATCTGCACCTGAAAATGATTACTGAGATCATATTTTCCCCTACTCCCGTCTCTCTACTCTCTGTCTCTCTCTCTCTGTCTCTCTGTCTCTGTATGTCTCCCTCTCTCTCTTTCTCTCTCCTACTCATTCACTTATATATACCTTTAGGATACTACTTATTAATACATATTTTACTTTGTGATATATTTGCGATATATTTATGTATAAGATACATCAGAGTAATACTTTTGACAAACGAAGTACCTGTACGTAGCTATTCAAATAAGCACTCAATTTTGTATCACCTGACATGAACCTATATGTACTTGTTTAGGTGTTTCCTCTTCTTTGCATCTATGCCAGTTTACATGGAGTGTTTTGATTGTTTGGTAATTAGTCGGTTCGTTTGTTTTGCCTGACTGCTCAGAAAGCATATGACTGTGTCCTCACTGAGGAACTTGGTTATCAGGATTAATGTCTTACCAAAGGGCACTACCGCATCGACTCGGTTTCGAACCCGGGACCCGGGTACGAGACTTCTGATCTACCACTGAGCCATTGCACCCCCCATTCTTTTTTCCAATAATCATAAGAAACAAATGTTCTCATGTCTGTTGTTATCAACAGATTTATTTAACACTGGATATTTCCTCAAATAAATTTAGAAATTGTTTTCTGTGTTCATTTAGCGTTCAAACTAATGCTTTGTCTGTTACAGACCTATAAAAAACAACACTCGTGCTGATAAGGGTGTTCCATCCCACTAATAATAAAGTGGATTCTTGTATAGCGCTCTTGTCAGTCGGATTTGACCCTCCTGGCGCTCCCGATTATTACCCTGGCTTTAGCAGGGCTGCCATACGGCGCACTAGCATTTCAATTTAAAGGAACAAATTCCTACCAGGTACCCATTTACTTCACCTGGGCGGAGTGTGGTAGGGAGCGGGTTTTTTGGTCACCGATTACCAATTTTTTGTTGTTCGTTTTTGTGTGTTTTTTCTTTTACACAAAAAAAAAAGGGGGGGGGGGAGGACTTTTCCTCCGAAACATACATGTAAAAAAAGTTCAAGGTGGGTTCAAAAGTTCAAGGTGCGTACGCGCCTGGCCATTACCCATCCAGGTGACGTATACGTATCAATATTGAAAACGTTTATTTTATTCAATTGTATGTTATTGTTTGTATTACACGTTTGGAGAAATAAAACAAAATTGCTTTAAAGGCACACTGTCCTACTTGTAGCTACTTGCTTCCCTCTATATAGAAAATTTCCCAATCGGTGCCTGTTGGTCCCCCATGATCCTCTTTTTCTTATGTTAAATGAGAGCTGAGTTAATGAGATAACCACCTGTCCAGTTACCTTGCAGAGTAGTCTAAGCCCTCCTATAAACTAGTACAGATAAGCTTTAAAAAAAATTAAAAAAAGTGTACAGGTTGGTTCAATTGGCTGTCTTGACGATCATATCCTAAGTATTCTTAGAGAGCCATAGAGAAGACTTCTCACTTAAAGATAAACTTTAGTACTGGTAATGCGATTGCACTGTGAAAGAAAGGTGTGAAAGGATCAGAAACAGTTGATCATGTAGCATGTAAGTATTGGTGTGCACTGCAAGGTTCTGGAGTCATCAAAATCATAATAAATTTTGACCGAGTCTTGGTAAAGTAACAAACACTCACATAGAAAGCTATACAGGGACAACACACATGGTGTCGGGGATGGTACTTCCTTGGTTTCCTTGTCTTTCTATGCTCATTACTCAGCCAGTATACCATTTTCTTCTAAAAATTGTATGGCACATGTCATTTATTTGTAATCTTGAACATTCAGTGTAAGTTTCGTTTGATTCTGTAAGATTTTTTTTTTTTTTTTTTTTTACCAGTACTGGAGTTTATCTTTAAAAAGGTCAAAAATAAATCGCTGTACTCTCCTAGTCTCAATTGTATGGTACTTTACTACAATTCAAGATTTAACAAACTGATGAAAATCCACCATCTATGTTAAATAGTAAGTTACGTGGGTGTGTGTGCAGGGGCGTCGCTAAACCTTTTTCAATGGGGGGGGGGGGGGGGGGGGGTGTGTAGAGGCCACCGATTACCGACAAAATTAGCCACAATTACCGACAAATATAATAATGCAATTGTCCCAATGTCTGCAAATTAAAACCCTATATATACGGGGCCGGGGGCTTATTTTTGTTTCCTAAGAACTATTAGGCGCGTTCCTTAGGGGTGGGTGCAGGGAAAGGGTTGTTTCCCCCTTTGACGTTTCATTAATTAATAGAGAAATAAGACGATTCGTTGTACCGTTCTCTACTCTTAAACGTCGTCTGAATTCAGTTTTCCCCCCTCCCTTGCGATGCGCGGAAGCTTTGACGTTTCATTAAATAATTAGAAAAAGAAGGCGATTCGTTGTACCGTTCTCGACTCTAAATTTTTGTCTAAATTCAGTTACTCCACTCTCGTGCGAAGCGCGGAAGCTTTGACATTTCATTAAATTATTAGAGAAATAAGACGATTCGTTGTACCGTTCTCTACTCTTAAACCTCGTCTGAATTCAGTTTTCCCCTCCCTTGCGAAGCGCGGAACATTTGACGTTTCATTAAATAATTAGATAAAGAAGGCGATTCGTTGTACCGTTCTCGACTCTCAATCCTTGTTTGAATTCAGTTACTCCACTCTCGTGCGAAGCGCGGAATCTTTGACATTTCATTAATTTATTAGTGAAAGAAGACGGTTCGCTGTCCCGTTCTCGACTGCAATTTTTTGTCTGAATTCAGTTTCTTCTGCGAAGCGCGGAAACTTTGACGTTTCATTAAATTATTAGAGAAAGAAGACTCTTAATCATTGTCTGAACTTTAATGTATTTTCGTTCGATAAAAAGTTACCATTCGTAGGGAGAAAAAAAATTGCCGGCCGACCGACATAATTCATCAAATCGCCTTCAAAATCCTGCATTGATATATACACGAGGATTGAATACCGACACAGCGGACCCGGCACAGCAACATATCTATGTGTATCCTTATTGCTCCCTTCGACAACACGACTCCACCCAACAAACCCCCCCCCTCCCTCTCTCTATTTCTCCCACCCCTCTTTTCCCAGGCTCTTACCTCCTTCTCTATCTCTCCTCTCTTTCTTCTACCGTTTCTTTTGTTTCCTTTTTCTCTTTTTCTTTTCTCTTTCTTCCTTTTCTCCTCTTTTTCTTTTCTTTCTTTTCCTTTCTGTCCTCTCCTTCCTCTTTTCTTTTTCTCTTTCTTTCTTTTCTTCTCTATCCTTTCTTTCCTTTCTTTTCATTTTCTTTCCCTTTTCCTTTACTTTTCTCCTCTCACCTTTTCTCATTTTCCCCGACGGCAGCGCAATTTTACCAACAATATCCTGACAGGTGGGAGGAGGGGGGGGGGGGTGTCGCACCCCACCCCCTTTATCGACACCCCTGTGTGTGTGTGTGTCATGGGCGTCAATCCTTACGTAATACCTATTGTTTAGGGGGGATGATTCATCCCCCCCTGAACAATAGGTAAGGATTGACGCCCATGGTGTGTGTATGGTTGATTGCGTGTACTGAGTGGTTTATTGGCTTTCTTGAAAGCATATTCTAAGTCTTCTTAGAGAGCCTTGTAGAATTCGAATTCTCATTTCAAAAGGTCAGCAAGGAATTTAATTTCCCTACAAGTATTTTAACGGCTCTCTAATCATGCTTAACAGGGAATCTTTTCCTTCTCTACGCCACAGTGGCAGCATTCACTTCAAGAACACTGACTGCAACGAGTTTTCTATAAAATCATCTAAAGATAGGTAATAAAGTAGATGATGCATGGAAGCAGCATCATATTAACATCAGTTCTTCACACCTGAGATTAATGTACTGTGGTAATTAGAAGGGCTTGATTTAACATGGAGAACCTTACCAACGAATACGCAAATTATTCAAACACAACTGATAATATTGACAACCAACGGCCTCTCTATTAAATGGCAGATAAACTTCTACATCATCGGTTATTCTACCAGCGCACTTCTCTCCATTCTTTTCAATTTCGCTAATATCGTGACCGTTCCGCGAGTTAAAAACTGTTTTAGTGATAATACTAAACTTTGTATCATGTGTCTCGCAGTTGTTGATCTATTCACTGGGTTAATCTGCTCAACTTCAGGTGTCTTGTTTGCACTTGTTTCTGTTCCCACTATTGTATACGAAACTGTAATTGTCTTGTGCACAGCGTCTGTATGGCAATCAATGTTGATTTTGACGCTAGCATCCGGAGACCGGTATGTTGCGGTAACCCGACCGCTTCGGTACTTCATGCTCGTTTCCCCGTAAGCGTATGATCGGTGCGTTAACCGCTGTGATAATAGTTCCTCTTCTCCTCTCCACTGGATCTTATATGCAGAGCGCACTGACCGGTGTTTGTAATCCTTTCGCTAGTATCTGCCTATCTCGTATCAAACCAAGTCACATCATCTATAACATCCTCCCGTTTACTGCTGTTGTTATCACCACATTCATGAACGCTCGGCTCGTGTGCATCTCACGTCGCCATGCACGTCAGATCGCCGCACAGAAAGCCGCGGTCAACGCCGGTAACATCGCATTACCGCTGCCGAGTGCAGCAGGAACGAAAGGACTTAAGATCATCCTTGTTGTCACCGGTGTTTTCTATCTAGCTTGGTTACCAAGTACCATCATCACCTTCCTAAACCCTATACCTAGTATCAATGTCCCTCTAGTTCTGATCGGTTTCGTGAGGTATGCTATTACTTCTAACAGCTGGTGGAATGCTTGTGTCTATTGCATCATGAATAAGTCATATCGCAACGTTCTTCTCAAGATGCTACGTAACTGCTTTGGTGCTTGTACCAGACCACGTGATGATGTTCATGAGAATGTGCCGGCCTATCAGTTACACTACATCCCTCCTATGTAATCAACTTCATCGTAAAGGTGACAATTAAACATTAACAACAAAAGTGACGAGGCGTCCTTTGCTGACGCAGGAATGCGTCTGCGATAGCTGGCGCTACCGTTGACAAGTCATGACATCGTCAGGGAGCTGAATGCAAAATGAGAAATGAACATTTGCTTGGAATCAGGTGCACGCCCTGATTTTTCTTCAATAACCCAAATGGAATGACTCCTCTTGTACAACGTGCATTCATTGTTGGAGCAACTAAATTTCTTGATGAGAATTTAGCCTGAGACATATTTATTGATATCACACAACGTTTTGATCGATCTGCACCTGAAAATTATTACTAAGATCGTTATTTTCCCTACCCCCGTCTCTCTACTCTACACACCCCCTTCTCTCTCTCTTTCTCTCTCTCTTTCTGTCTCTATGTCTGTCTCTCTGTCTCTCTCTCTCTCTCTCTTCTCCCCCTCTCTCTTTCTCTCTCTCTCCCTATCCCTCTCTCTTAATCTCTCTCTCTCTCTCCCCTACTCATTCACTTATATATACCTTTAGGATACTACTTATTTATACATATTTTACTTTGTGATATATTTGTGATATATTTATTTGTATTTGTAGAATTTTGTAGAATTTGATTGACTCTTTGACCCCCTCTCGGGGTATGAGAGTACAAACAAGCATATAAAAATAGCAATGCATGACCTATGAATACAATTCACATACATTATATATAGATAATGACACAAAGATACAAACGATAATAGGTGTATAGTGTATGAAAGTACAAACATGAACAATGAACCAACTAGTAAACACAAAGTATATATACATGTACAATGTAGATAGTGACAATAATAAAAGGATAAGTATAATGCAGTCTATTTACATGCTAAATACTTAAATCAGAGTAATACTTTTGACAAACGAAGTAACTGTACGTAGCTATTCAAATAAGTACTCAATTTTGTATCACCTGACATGAACCTATATGTACCTGTTTAGGTGGTTCCTCTGCTTTGCATCTTTGCCAGTTTACATGGAGTGTATTGGTTGATTGGTAATTAGTCGGTTCATTTGTTTTGCCTGACTGCTCAGAAAGCATATGACTGTGTCCTCACTGAGGAACTTGGTTATAAGGATGCCTTACCAAAGGGCACTACCGCATCGACTCGGTTTCGAACCCGGGACCTCCCGGGTACGAGACTTCTGATCTACCACTGAGCCATTGCGCCCTCATTCCATTTTTCAATACTCATATAAGAAGACAAAAGTGTTCTTATGTCTATGATTTTTAAAAGATTTGTGTAATAATTATATTTCCTCAATTAAATTTAGAAATTGGTTTCTGTGTTTATTAAGCGTTCAAACTAATGCTTTGTCTGATAAGGGTGTTCCATCCCAATTGTGTAAATATGAATGATTAAATAAATAAATGGAAGTAGAAAGCGAGACTTGACTCTGATATTTACTAGGGCTCCGTTGTAAGTATAAAGAACCTACATATTAAAGCACATTGTACGTATTACATGTAACGGTAGCAGTGGTTAGCCCATAGCAGCGCTATATCAACTTCATGCCATAACATGCAACTTTAGATATAACGACAAGTGCCTTTGTTGTTTTGGTGGTGGTGGTTGTGTTTATGATGGTGGTTGTGGTTGTTGGAGGAGAACACGGCGTTGGAATGGGGATGATAAAGGGAGAGGAGCGAACGAAAGACGAAGAATCAAAGAGAGTGCGAAGCGTTCGTTCGTGCACTGTCTCCTTAGATCAAGATTAAATCTTGTTCTTCAGAGTAGTTGCTACAACCGGCCGTATCAGACACGTTGCCCCGGGGTGCGAGATAGGACTCTTGTAGCGTGCCCCCATTTAAAACAATTATACAATAACAATTAACATTACATTTATTTAAAAGTATGAAACTATTAAAATTACTCTCATGTTACGGGAAAAGATATTATATATATATATATATATATATATATATATATATATATGTATTATGAATCAATTGATTTGGTCGATCCAGTTCGATGGCACAAACACGGCTACTGGACAGAGATCCTAATAATTACAGAGCTTGGTCTTGTTGCCCTGTTCGCCAGCAGTTTAAGGATATGGAATCCCGCGGCATATTACTCACAAGAGTTCTAACAGGCCAAGCTTATACAGAGCCTATAATAAGTAATGTTGTGCATGTACCACCCACCCGATCGATCAAAAACTCAAAACTCAGAACTGAATGAAATGGTAACCATCTAAAATGTCATAATTGTGATAAATATCTATAAGGATTTATCAAGCAACAAAAATAAATAATATCATGTTAAAGAAAAGTGCGAAGCGAAAATGAGAGAGGGAAAGGCTATAGAGAGACGGAGAAATGTGATATATAGATTTAGATTTTAGATTTTATTTATTTCCGTTTCAAAACAAACAAAATATAAACAGACATAATATAATACAGTCAAATATAATATAAACAAAGTAAATTCAGTATTATGTAGAACAAAATTTAGTTGATAAGAAATATTGGGAAAAAACAGTACTGAACAATAGAAAAAAATGACCTTGATGAAGTAATTCAAAACGGAGGGGCTTGCTAAAAAAGCAGAGCTTGTATGAGGCAAGCCCCTGACTTAGTTACATGGATACGCTTAAATAATTATGGTCAAAAGCTAATACCAGTAAAACACACTAAAAGGGAATACACTAAAAGGGAATACAAAAAAAAAGAAAAAGTAAAAGTAAAAATAAAAGTAAGATAAATATAGTAACAGAGAGAGAGAGAGAGAGAAAGGGGAGAGAGCAAGAGAGAAATAGAGAGCGAGAGAAAGGCAGGAAGAAGGAGATGGGGACAGGAGGCAGGTACACCACCAGGTCGTTAGGCTTGTTTAGATTATTCTTAAAAAAGAAACAAAAAAGGAGGAATAACAAAAGGAAAGATTTGTTTTATCTTTCCGTAGGTTTAGATTTTTGAGCTTGGCTTGTTGGTGGGGAGTATTGGCTGATTAATGTTTTCCTAAGTTTACGTTTAAAATTGCTAAGACTAGGGGCTTCTTTTATATCGTTGGGAAGAGAATTCCAATAGGCACATCCAGCGAAGACAAATTATTATGTACACATGTATATGTATATATATATACATGTTTATATACACTTGCTTTCAAATCCATAAATGATGAATTGATATTTTCAAACAAAAGTTTATTATTGTGCATCAAGATGTGACTAGATGCAAAGTGCAATGGGTTGGAATACGATTTTCAAGATCCCCTCGAGTAAGCGAGTTCATTAGAATGAATATGATGACATCTGTACTAACCAAAGACTCAATATTACCAAGGACCTAAGCTGCACCGTTGCTTTAAAGATTCCGACATGTGAAGAAAAACCTCTTAAGATCAACTGCATGCTCATTTCATCAATGTGTTGTTTTGTTTGCTTTGATGTCTGATTTTACCGCAAACACTAACGGATACACAGAAAATTTAGAATGAAATGTATTTACTCATTTTTATTTATTGCACATCTTTAAAAAGAAGGGTAGCCCAATCAGCAAATAAATACTGGTTTTCGTCGAGGCTCTTCATGACAAAAACAAAATATACATTTTATCAACACATCAGAATATAAATAAATATAGAAAATTACCAAATACGATTAAAAACAAAATATGCAAACCAGGTTATAAATAAGGTTTTGAACATAGAGAATAATGAAATAAGTAAAATGTATTAATTAATTTATTTATTTATTCATGTTTTCTTTATAAAAAGCAGGGTGGTCCCATTTAAGCCGCAAGGCCTGCTTTACAAGGGAGCACTGCTGTAACAAACAAATTACATTTCAAATATCTTACAATACACATACAAATACAAAAAATATACAATAATAAAAAAAAACATAATATAAACAAACTATACAACATTTTATACAAATAGGAAATTAAATGAAAATGGAAGAGGAGAGAGAGTAAACGAAAGATAGAGAGAGAGAGAGAGAGAGAGAGAAAGAAAGAGAGGGTGGTAGGAATACTTCATGTGAGCGATCGCAAAATCAACTCATTTGAATTTCACGGACATTTCGTTTAAAAATGGGTAGTGAGGCGGAACATTTGGAAAGTATGGGTAGTGAGTTGAATAACTTTGCTGCTGTGTACGAGAAGGTCTGTTTTTTAAATCGGTACTGGGTTTGGCAAGGTACAATTGATGCATTGAAACTGATCTCGTTGGATACGGGTTAGCACTTTGAGGTAGAGCTTGTTTTTAGATAAACAGGAGCAAGATTATTCAGGATTTTATACATAAGTACTTGATAGTTGTATTCCAATCTGTGTTTGACGGATTGCAACCTTAAAGAATTTAACATAGATTTTACAGGCGTATACTAATCTACATCTAATAGTAAACGACAATATTTGTTTTGACATTTCTGTAGTCGCTTTAAATCTTTCATTTTCAGTGATCCCCAAACAGTTGAACAATAATCAATGTGAGGAAGAATTAAAAAATAGTATAAATGAGTAAATAAACGTTTTGTCAAACAGTGCTTAATCCTTCGAATACATATATAAAGCGAGTTCATAATCCTCTTGACAACATCATTGATATGGGGAGACCAATCTAAGTTCTGATTTACAATAACACCCATATATTTAACATTTGTTACATTTTCTATAAGTTTGCCATCCATTTTTATTTGTAATTTGACTGGATTCTTCTTCCTTCGACTTGAAAATAACATAACTTTAGTTTTGTCTGTGTTAACAACTAGTCCATTTTCATTCATCCATTCACATAAAACTAGTATGTCATTTTGTAACTGGGTTTGAACAGCTTGTACTCCATAACCAGAGGAGAAAATGGCAGTGTCATCTGCGTACAAAGAAATATTAGTAGTTGAATGCAAGGCTAGATCAAACATGTCATTAATGTACATACAAAATAGTAGCGGGCCCAAAATTGAACCCTGCGGTACTCCAGAATGAACTGGAAGGAAATCACTTATAATGCCCTTGTATGACACACATTGGTTTCTTCCCACTAGGTAAGACTCAAACCATGATAATTCTGTTCCACTGATGCCGAAATAACTAAATTTTCTTTATAAGAAGATCATGGGGGATGATATCAAACGCCTTTCTCAAGTCTAAGAAAACAGCACCGGTAAATCGCCCTTTGTCAAGGTTATCGTATAACAATTCACAAATCTCCGTTAAGCATGTTGAGGTGAAATGTTTACTCCTAAAACCGGACTGCCGATCGGACATCAATTCTTCATTATGAAGATATTCCATCACTTGAGAGTTGACTGCTCTTTCCAACACTTTGGAAACAGTGGACAATCACTATGAACATGACTGACAAAAAAAGCGGACAAAATATACAGTTCCTAAATTAGACAAAGGAACATCCCTTCACTGCTATTATGTAAAAAGGTGAATATGCATGTGACACCTGTTCTACACATTTTTACATAATAACAGTGAAGGGATGTTCCTTTGTCTACGTGAGGAACTGTATATTTTGTCCGCTTTCTTTGTCAGTCATGTTCATAGTGAATAGGGAGATAGGACGAAAGTTACTAAGTTCGTGACTAGTCTTTGTTTTGGGAATAGGGACTATGTTAGCCATCTTAAAGTCATTTGGGATACGCCCAGATTGTATTGATTGATTGAAAATACGAACAATAGGAATGGAAACCAATTGAGCACTAAGTTTCAACAATCTAGGGTGGAGGTCGTCAAGTCCCACATATTTCGAACAATCAAGGTTATTTAATTCTTTTTTAACAAATTCGGTGGTTATCTTTTTGAAAACGAAACGTGATTGTACTTTACTTAGTCTTTTAATAGCATTTACACCGTTATCTTTTATTTAATGAGAGCCTTCTTCTCCATGAATCGATTGAAATATATTGCTGAACATTGTATTAAACTCTGTTGCAATTTTTTAAGGGATCGGATACAATTTCGCCTTCAATTACTATGTGTGAACATTGATTAGCCTTGTTAACAGGCAACAACTCTTTTACAATATTCCAGGATTCTTTCATATAATTGCTACTCTCTATTTTACTTCGATAATAAGTCTTTTTCAACTTTTGACATTAGCTTTGTTTCTCAATGAAGTATATTTCTTCCATAGAGCGGTAGTTTTATTTTAATTTCTGATGTTATTGCATTTAATTTTATGAAATTTACTTTTGCAATACTCTCTATCTCTTGCTTATTCTAGGAAGAAGACAACTTTAGACTGATTTGCAGTTTGCTCGACATTTATTCCGCTCCGAAACTAGGAGTCCTTTTCCTCAAAACATGTAAAGTAGGAAAGTCAAAGTAAAACAAGTAACATGCATAAAAGCAATAACAAAATCTTATAACCACAATAAAGAGGGTCCACCATAAACAATTCGACAATAATGTATAAACGTGATATGATTCAACAATCTTAAGGGTACATGTACCATGAGTGAAACTCAAAATTGTAGGGATCTCCGGTCACGTGATCAGCGGAGGGATAGTAACTCCTTCCGATCACCCCAGGTCCCTGGGGTTTACGTGACCTGCCGGTAGGATAGTATCTCCTACGGATGATCCCCACAACTTTTCAATACTCACAAAATCATCAATGCATAACTAACATAGTTATGGAAACACTATATTTGTGGGATCTCGAGTCACGCGATCAGCGGAAGGATAGTAATTCCCTCCGATCACCCCAGGTCCCTGGGGTTTACGTGACCTGCCGGTAGGATAGTATCTCCTACGGATGATCCCCACAACTTTTCAATACTCACAAAATCATCAATGCATAACTAACATAGTTATGGAAACACTATATTTGTGGGGTCTCGAGTCACGCGATCAGCGGAAGGGTAGTAACTCCCTCCGATCACCCCAGATACCTGGGGTTTACGTGACCCACCGACAGGATAGTATCTCCTGCAGTATCCCCAATGTTATCCCGGTGCTACTATACCAGCGCATATATAAGAAGTGGTGATAATCGGAACCAACCATGGAATAATCACGAGTAAAAGAAATCCTCCCCCAGTCAACCCCCGTGTTACCATGATATTAAGTACATACAATTCGTTATATCACTCAAAACAACATTGTACTTCCAATTTGTTAATCCTCAATCAACTTTAAGTAGTTTACTTCTTCAACTCTACTTAAACTAAAGAGGGGTGGGTGGGCCGGGGAAAAAGGACTTCTCCGAGCGGAGATAAAGTCGAAAGTGAGAAAATCTTGCACACGGCGTTCCCACGCTTACTGCGCGCATAACTCCACCGTTGTAGATTCACTGGCTGTGCGCATTTTCGGTTTCTTTACAGAGGTAAATTTCACATGTCGCTGTCTCACAAAGGCACGCTTAAACAGCTGTAAAAGGCGCGCGCTATTTCTGGCCTATGCCAGCAATTGTTTTGTCTATCCTTGACTCTCCCAGAATGACTCTGATCATTTATTATGATCACGTTATTCTAGGAAGAAGACAACTTTAGACTGATTTGCAGTTTGCTCGACATTTATTCCGCTCCGAAACTAGGAGTCCTTTTCCTCAAAACATGTAAAGTAGGAAAGTCAAAGTAAAACAAGTAACATGCATAAAAGCAATAACAAAATCTTATAACCACAATAAAGAGGGTCCACCATAAACAATTCGACAATAATGTATAAACGTGATATGATTCAACAATCTTAAGGGTACATGTACCATGAGTGAAACTCAAAATTGTAGGGATCTCCGGTCACGTGATCAGCGGAGGGATAGTAACTCCTTCCGATCACCCCAGGTCCCTGGGGTTTACGTGACCTGCCGGTAGGATAGTATCTCCTACGGATGATCCCCACAACTTTTCAATACTCACAAAATCATCAATGCATAACTAACATAGTTATGGAAACACTATATTTGTGGGATCTCGAGTCACGCGATCAGCGGAAGGATAGTAATTCCCTCCGATCACCCCAGGTCCCTGGGGTTTACGTGACCTGCCGGTAGGATAGTATCTCCTACGGATGATCCCCACAACTTTTCAATACTCACAAAATCATCAATGCATAACTAACATAGTTATGGAAACACTATATTTGTGGGGTCTCGAGTCACGCGATCAGCGGAAGGGTAGTAACTCCCTCCGATCACCCCAGATACCTGGGGTTTACGTGACCCACCGACAGGATAGTATCTCCTGCAGTATCCCCAATGTTATCCCGGTGCTACTATACCAGCGCATATATAAGAAGTGGTGATAATCGGAACCAACCATGGAATAATCACGAGTAAAAGAAATCCTCCCCCAGTCAACCCCCGTGTTACCATGATATTAAGTACATACAATTCGTTATATCACTCAAAACAACATTGTACTTCCAATTTGTTAATCCTCAATCAACTTTAAGTAGTTTACTTCTTCAACTCTACTTAAACTAAAGAGGGGTGGGTGGGCCGGGGAAAAAGGACTTCTCCGAGCGGAGATAAAGTCGAAAGTGAGAAAATCTTGCACACGGCGTTCCCACGCTTACTGCGCGCATAACTCCACCGTTGTAGATTCACTGGCTGTGCGCATTTTCGGTTTCTTTACAGAGGTAAATTTCACATGTCGCTGTCTCACAAAGGCACCGCTTAAACAGCTGTAAAAGGCGCGCGCTATTTCTGGCCTATGCCAGCAATTGTTTTGTCTATCCTTGACTCTCCCAGAATGACTCTGATCATTTATTATGATCACGTTATTCTAGGAAGAAGACAACTTTAGACTGATTTGCAGTTTGCTCGACATTTATTCCGCTCCGAAACTAGGAGTCCTTTTCCTCAAAACATGTAAAGTAGGAAAGTCAAAGTAAAACAAGTAACATGCATAAAAGCAATAACAAAATCTTATAACCACAATAAAGAGGGTCCACCATAAACAATTCGACAATAATGTATAAACGTGATATGATTCAACAATCTTAAGGGTACATGTACCATGAGTGAAACTCAAAATTGTAGGGATCTCCGGTCACGTGATCAGCGGAGGGATAGTAACTCCTTCCGATCACCCCAGGTCCCTGGGGTTTACGTGACCTGCCGGTAGGATAGTATCTCCTACGGATGATCCCCACAACTTTTCAATACTCACAAAATCATCAATGCATAACTAACATAGTTATGGAAACACTATATTTGTGGGATCTCGAGTCACGCGATCAGCGGAAGGATAGTAATTCCCTCCGATCACCCCAGGTCCCTGGGGTTTACGTGACCTGCCGGTAGGATAGTATCTCCTACGGATGATCCCCACAACTTTTCAATACTCACAAAATCATCAATGCATAACTAACATAGTTATGGAAACACTATATTTGTGGGGTCTCGAGTCACGCGATCAGCGGAAGGGTAGTAACTCCCTCCGATCACCCCAGATACCTGGGGTTTACGTGACCCACCGACAGGATAGTATCTCCTGCAGTATCCCCAATGTTATCCCGGTGCTACTATACCAGCGCATATATAAGAAGTGGTGATAATCGGAACCAACCATGGAATAATCACGAGTAAAAGAAATCCTCCACCCACATTTTTTTTTTTTTTTTTTTTTTTGTGGGGGGGGGGGGGGGGGGGGGTTGGGCGTGGTTTGCCATGGTTGCTTCCTAATACCATCTATGGACCCATGCTGTTTCACTAAATATTAATATGACATGTATCATACTTCATGTATTTCTCATGGATTCAATCCGTTACATATTGTAATCTTATATTATTATTCTTGCTGCTAGCCAGACAGTGATAGAGGCGAAAACCCGACAATATTGCCATTGTGGCTTAATTTAACGAGCAAAATAATTATATTTCCTTTGTCGGGGAAAATTCCCCTATGGCCCACTTTGTAGTTCTGAAGCTACTGTGCGACCGAGTGACTCTGACTCCACCCTCTGCTAGCTTAACAATTATGTATGATGTATACTAGTACATCAAAATCAATCATTAATTTAAATATGGTTCTAATTTATCAGCAATTAAATAAATTTCAAATTTAATGTGAATCCCAAAAATGAAGGCGTATATATCTGAATATGTAACTCACGTTACAACACGCTATTCCTCAACTTCTTGTGTTATAATAATTCCATTATCACATCGAACCCAGTCTGTCCGAAATTCCACAAGGCTCATTAATAGCCGAATTAGTGTTATTGTCCCGTTTCCGTGAATATAAATATTCTATTCATATATACCCAAGCCCGAGTCTATTCCTTCTTGGAAATTATCGATGAAAGCGTCGGATCCTCTGTCGGACAGGTGTACCCCATCTCTTAAAAATAAACTGTAATTGGATGGATCCAACTAATGAGCAATAACTGACGCATTCGGCAGCCGGGCTATTAATCTCCTCGCGTACTTGTTGAGCGATTTCCTGACCCCATCCATGGCGTCTTGTAATGTTCGATAACCTCGACTGCTATGATAGAATAGACGTGGGATGATGGTCGACCAGGCGATGTGCGTACGAGGCATGGCTGTCCGTAAAATTTGAAGAGCCATATCGATCGCGATTCTGCATTGGCAGGCATCATTCAGGCCCAAGTTATTTGTTCCTAAATGCACGATTACTAGCGCAGGTGCTCGTTGGTTGTATCTCAACCTATTCTCCACCAGGCGCGGAAGGTCTTGTAACGTCGCTCCTCCCTGACCGTGCCATTGGACCGTCCCTCTTGCTCTTCCCAAATCTTGGTGGTTGAGCATGTTCGCCCTCTGCTTGGCACGTCTGACCAAGCTGTCGCCTACGATCCAGATCCTGTCGCCGGTTGTCTCTGAAACAGGATGGAAAAACTCCCCAAAGTAATGTGTTCTATATTCATATTCATATCATCATACACGTGGGCTACTTATTCTCCCACTTATAATTTACTATGAAAATATGTGAAAGTAGGTTTCCATTAAAAGGAAAAAGGAAGGAATAATCGTTCCTCTGTGTTACATGTAAAACCTAGCAGCGATGGGGGTTACGACAATATTAATGATTGGGGGAGCCTAATCAGGATAGTAACTCCTGGTTGATCCTCCAGTCCCATTCTGGTTATTAACCTGAGCACTTCACATAATTGATCTGCACATTGTATACTTTGTGTCGTGTTCAACTTTTTATTGTATTATAACGAATTAGGTTAAATAATTGTATAAAATTATTACTGCTTTCCCGTTTGCCCGTTAGTAATTTAAAGCCAATTTGTCATAGTAATCTCTATTAATGTAATGTTGTGGCCTTATTGGGAATTAATATTGCATAATTTATATGGAGCGCGTTAATATCGTAACATATTATGCTGTATATAAAGTTATCATTATTATTATCCTTATAATTATTATGTTTATGATAACGTTTATTCCTATCAATTTTAAATTGCACCTAATATTTAGCGGATATAACGCATATACACAAAACTGCGCCACCTTCCCATTACCATTATCTGTTCTGGGGGAACGCCTTTCAGGGCCACTATAATTGCCGCTCCGATTCGAAAGGAGTATGTGCCATATTGGCTACCACTGTACCCGTTGTGCTATAGGGTTCTCTTCAAAACTGAACTAAATTAATACCTAATTACAGGGGCCCCATCACGATGACAAAATAACGGACCATCTATATCAGGTCTTACACGGAGGTATGCTTTCATGGCTTTCACAGGGCACTGTTCATCTGTCCCATTGCTACCGATATTAATCGTAGTTCCTTGCCCGTATTGGTCGGTTTTTAAAAATCTAATACGTACTAGCAGGCTTCCCTTCGGGCCACTGCAAAATTTGATGTCATCCCTCGCTATGACCTTATTTAAATCATCGCCCTTCCTTTGAATCGTGAATTCTCCCACTCTCAAAAACCCAAAAAATGCTAATAAATATGATGCGTAAAACATCATTGATTCGTAATGAAAATAGCATACAAAATATAATATTGGTATAATTGTCTCTAAAAGTTCCCAAATTATGGGTCTTCTACTGTCTACCATAAATCCGTCGCGCCTGCTCCCTTCCTGCATTTTCTTAATTAAAAATATTTAATTGGGTCCGCCCAGCTGTACATATTGTATAAATATGATAACGCTGCGACATGCTTTATAATAATTAATAATAATTTCCCATTAATGGAGAGGTGTGCGATGAATGCCATAACCTGTATAATTATTGCAGGCCATGATGTATTCAATTGTCTATTCAATCGAAACTCTTAAAATGAATCTACAGCACTCTAATATGCCCGCTGTAATCCCTCTGCTAAAAACTGTCCTAGTAATCTATATATTTCTGCTGCTAGGTCAGCACTATTCCCGTAAATATGCGACTTAATCGGTCTCGTGCTCCTGGTGCCAATTTGCGGAATCGCCCCATCTAAAATCATGAAAGGGAGTCGGCAACACCATTGTCAAATATATATACGTAAACTGCTTTATAAACAATATTTTCTTTAAGCAGATCAACACAAATTTACGTAATAACTCCATTATTTTCGAACATAATAATGTCTGCTTATTTATTATAAACTTCACTAACATATTATCTGTATCCAAAACTATTCTCCTATTCTGGAGTTCCTCCCCCCATGCAGCGATGGAGAGTAAAATGGGTATCATTTCTTTCCATGCTATTAACGTACCCTCGATAATTTCGCGCGACGACCACTTGTTATTAAACCACTTGCCTTCAAAATAGGCTCCGAAACCAATTTCCCCGCTAGCATCAGTGTACAAAACGTGGTCGTTATCTCCTCCCCACCCTTCCTGGGGGATGACTGATATGCCATTATGGTGGTTCAAAAATTCGAGCCATATAATTAAATCAACTTGGGCCCCCTCATTCAACATTATACTGGTACGTTTCACATTTTTCCCTTTTATTAAATCTATTAACCGTCGTAAAAATGCTCTGCCCGGTCGTACAGCTCTGCAAATAAAATTCAAAGAGCCAATCAAAGATTGAATCTCTTTGACGGTGGCTGATTTATGAGCTAGCGCCCTACCGATTTTCCGTCTTATTTCCACCAATTTTTCTTGTGGTACACGTACTTGCATGAGTACTAAATCAAGCTCTAAGCCAAGAAATATCAATCTAATAATAAACCCTTCTAATTTTTCTTTGGCTAGGGGGACGCCTAGTTCTTTGCACACTAATATTAATGTATCAACAACTTGTTTACATGTTAATTCTTCATTTTGTATTGAACCCACACATAAGAAGTCATCCACATAGTGCACTATTTTGTTGGAGCCAATTCTCGCTACCCTAAATAGGTACGAAAATCTCGAAATTCGCGAGACGAGGTAATTTTCACTCTCTCGGGTCGTCACTACAACTTCCGGTATAGAGTCCCATCCCGCTGGCGCTAGCGCCTGTGTTCGCTGTGCAGAGTTTTCACGTACGCTAAAATCGATGCCAATCAGTGTAATTGGTACAGATTATAATATGCAATGGAAAGCTTCGGGCAGAATTAGTGACTTTAGCACAAAAGGCCGTTAAACTCTACCGTGAAAGAGAGGGTTGTGATCACGAACGCCTGCACAGGAAGCTGTAATGTCGAAAAGCTATCCCATAATGCAATGCGGATTTCAGGATTTTCCCCGGATCTCGGCAGAATCGCTATTTGGGGTAGCGAGAATTCTTTCCCTAACGCAATATTCAATAAACGTAGAAAAAGATTCGAAATATGCTGGGGCACATCTGATACCCATGAGTAAGCATTTGTCAATATAATATTTGCCGTCAAACTTGACCCCGAGCAATTCAAAATCATTTGGATGAATCGGTAATGACCTAAATGCCGATTTAATGTCCTCTTTTGCTAACTCGGCACCTATGCCTGCTTCAACAATTAATTCTGTTGCTTTATCAAAACTCGTGTATTCAACCTTGCAAACTTTATCCGGAATAAAATCGTTTATTGAAACCCGAGTGAGTATGACAAGTGGTTAATTAAACGATATTCGCCCGGCACCTTTTTGGGCACCAGTCCAATAGGACTCGACCGTAATTTATTTAGTGGCCTAACTTCAAATGGGCCTAAATATCTACCCAATCTTACCTCTTTTCAATTTTTTTTCAAATGCTACTAATTTGTTATTTTCCACTAATTTAAATTGGGCATATCAGCCGGCATGCGGGGGCCTGTGTAATTTAATTTGAAGCCTTCAATAAAGCCTTTTTTCAAAAATTCTGCGGCCTCCCTGTTAAAATACGTCTTTAACATAACTTTTAAGTTCTCGGTTATAATTGGTGTTTGTGCTAAAAACATTAAGTCACTCATCTGTTGCGTTATGTTATTATCTTCTTTCAAATTGCCATGTATATCTTTATTATTCTTCTATATTTGTTCCCCATTTCTGGAGGTGCAATTATTTGTTATTGGGTTTGATGGCTTTGAAATTTAACCGTTGGACTCCAGTGCAGTGGATTTTCCCATGCCCTTTGTTACCACAAATGGTACATGCGTGTGTAAAGCGGCATGCCTATCTAGAGCATTGCCCTGACCGGTAATTAAATTCATAGCATTCTCCGCCACGAAAGTTTTGTGCCCGAAATGGCGCCCTTCCCTTATTCATATTGGGTGTGAACTTTATTGTGCTCGACCCCCGGGGTGTGGCCCATTCCCGCTTGGTTGCCCACGATCCCTATTGGGTTTGGGGGCGGTCTTGTATCCGCATGTTTCGCGGAGATCCCCACCTATTACGTGAAGGAGCCACAATTCCCCATCTATTGATGACCACAGCCCGCCTTTTCTGTGCATGCGATGTCGAAATTCGATATCGTAGTCTCTCCAACCATACCCATAATACCGAGAGGCAGCAGATCGAATTAATTGCCCATATTTCAGAAGCTCATGTGAGCGAATTAAATCGGCTTCTAAATAAATACTGATATATACAAAAATGCATCGGTCCACCATTCAATGGACACGATTTTATTTTTATTAAAGGTAGCGAATTTCAGCACTAACCTTCCCCCTTCGTGAGATGTTGCTAAATTAGGGGCTTGTTCGTCTACTGCCTCTAACATTAATTATATTGCTATATTTTGTGTCTCAAGAAGTGTATTGAAATCTACATATTGCCCTCTCCATATTTTTTCCTTCATATTGTGGTGTACTTTAGTCCCCAGTCTATCAGTGACCGAAAACAAGGGCGACTGATCTGTGTTATATATGTGTGCACCACTGTGCTCCCCCTTGTATCCCAGGCAATAGCGCCTGACTGAATCGATTGCCCGACACTGCTTGCCCGTGTGGGAGGATGGGCTTCATTATCCCTCAAATTATGACTAGCTCTAGGCCTAGTGTCACTCTTGTTGTGTGTAATTTGTAATTGAAAGCCAGCGTATAGGCTACCGGTGTTTGGTACAATCGAGGGGAAGGAAACCACCAAGTTGCTTTCCCTCTCGCTTCCAAGATTGTTAAATCTATGTCTTGTTGTTTCACTAAATTGTGATATTTCTGGTAAATGTGATTGCATAGCTACGTCTACCTCACCTTGCATTGGCTGTGCATGTGAAGGCGGCTGGCTTGATGACTGGTTCGCTCCAGTTGTCTCGTTTCCACTGTATTGTGGTCCGTCAGTCTCCGGAGCCGGGTTTATGCTGGTAGTGGCTGAGCGTCCACTGTTGGGGTTACCGCTCGAGTGCCTCGCCCGTTTTGGCCGCCCCGCCCGCCGGGGAGTTGAGGTGCCGAGTACGTCTTGAGTGGTGTCGTTGCTAGACTGCCTTAATCTTGTAGACTGTCTAGGCCTAGCAATCTTTGGTTGGCGGGCCACCCGGCTCTGGCTTGATTTCCGCTTTCCCATCTTTCGATATACTGGGATTTCCTCTCGTTATTTAGACTTATCTGTATACTCAATTGTAGAGCCTTCTCGAAAAAGGACTTCTCCGAGCGGAGATAAAGTCGAAAGTGAGAAAATCTTGCACACGGCGTTCCCACGCTTACTGCGCGCATAACTCCACCGTTGTGGATTCACTGGCTGTGCGCATTTTCGGTTTCTTTACAGAGGTAAATTTCACATGTCGCTGTCTCACAAAGGCACCGCTTAAACAGCTGTAAAAGGCGCGCGCTATTTCTGGCCTATGCCAGCAATTGTTTTGTCTATCCTTGACTCTCCCAGAATGACTCTGATCATTTATTATGATCACGTTATTCTTTATAAGCCGAGGTTATCCATGGAGACCCTTTAACTTTTTTTACGCATTGAGGGTGCATGTTTGTACGTATATGATTATTTCACTAAAAAGAATTTATTGGGATATGGATGTAAAGAAAACAAGTTGCATGACGATCAAGGTGAAAATGTGGAGGTGACAATTTAGTGGTATTTTGTTGTGATGGTTTCTTCACTAGATTTTATTCACAAGGTTGAGGGTTTGATTCCCAAGCCGCTAAATGACGCCATTGGCAAGACACTTATCTTCATCCTGGTGACGTATACCGGGTCGATTTCGGTTGATTCCGAATGGTCTGCTCTGTACTTTAAAGACCGTCAACACTACTGGGCCAGACGGGATTAGACCACACAGCAAGGTCACAGACAGGTGGCTATCGCATTAACTCAGCTCTAAACTAACATAAGAAATAGAGGATCATGGGGGACCAACAGGCACCGATTGGGGAAGTTTTCTATATAGAGGGAGCAAGTAGACAAGTAGGACAGAGGGGCTTTAATACAACTGTCAATCCAAGGGCTCTTTGGTTCTATACCGAAAAGTGTACAGATAAATACATGAAAATATAAGGTTACAATTAAAACTGTGAAAAAAAAACTTATGAAATACCGTACGTCATCTATGTAGTAAGAACCGTGTGTGTCTGTGTGTACGTGGGTGTGTGCGTGCGTGGGTGTGCAGGTGGTTTAATCGGCTTTCTTGATCAGCATATTCTAATTAATCTTAGTACAGGGGGGTTTAATTGGCTTTCTTGATGATCATATTTTAAGTATTCTTAGAGAGCCTTACAGAAAATTCTCATTTAAAAAAGGTCAAAAATATATCGCTGTAATTTCCCTACAAGTTTTTCAACGGCTCTTAGTTGATCATGCTAAACAAGGAATCCTTTTCTTTCTCTACGCCGCAGTTGAAGTATTAATCACTCAAGTACACTGACTGTAACGAGTTTCTATAAAATCATCTTGAGATAGGTAATAATAAAATAGATAAAATAATAAAATAGATGTTGCATAAAAACAGCATCATTATGAGTGTCTTTGTAAAAGCATAAAAGCAGCATCATTATGAGTGTATGTGTGTGCGTGGATGGGTGCAGTTGAAGTATTAATCACTTCAAGTACACATGACTGCAACGAATTTCTATAAAATAATCTTTAGATAGTTAATACGATAGATGATGCAAAAGCAGCATCATTATGAACATCGGTTCTTCACAACCGAGATTAATGTACTGTGGCTTAGAAGGGTTTGATTTAACATGGAGAACCTTACCAACGAATACGCAAATTCTTCAAACACAACTGATAGTACTGATGACCAACACCTCTTTAAATGGCAGATAAACTTCTACATCATCGGTTATTCTATCAGCACACTTCTCTCTATTCTTTTCAATTGCGCTAATATCGTGACCGTTCCGCGAGTTAAAAACTGTTTTGGTGATAATACTAAACTTTGTATCATGTGTCTCGCATTTGTTGATCTATTCACTGGGTTAATCTGCTTAACTTCAGGTGTCTTGTTGCAATACGAACCTTCGTCATTGCCTTGTTTTCGTTCACATTCTGCCCCATTAATATTCTCCTTAGTATATTCCTTATCGTCCGGAAATCACATTCGTTTTTGCCACCGTAGTGCTTGTTATTCCAGTTAGGTGCCTTCATCATATCCATTTCCTTTCAAATTTCGTAGGCATCATCTCTAGCATCTCATCAAGGTCACCTACTTTTTCGATTTCGAAATCACTCATGCATGACCGTCCAGGCGCCATTTTGTCCGTTTCTGGTCCATTTTAAGGCCTTTATATCTTCCTTCCTATTTCCAATATCCTAGATCCTACAAACTTCTAACAAATTCCTCTAGATAGTCTAAGAGATGTTCTTGACCTATGACTTGACCTTCAAAATGCATCTTCATACTCGAAATTCCAAATCTAAAACCGACTCGTCAAAAATCTCTCAAGTTCTTGAAAAATGGACCCCTAAATAATTTAAACTGCCATAACTTTCTCCATATAAATTCCGTTTTGCATTTAAATCTCACAGTATCTTTATCTTATAATTGCACATAGCCATGCCAAATTTCACGCTCCAATGGCTTTGCACAACATAAATAGCGCCCTCTAAAGTTCTAGGAATTGGCTTTCTCTCTGTGGCCGTATCTCCATAATGGCTTGGCAAACCCGTACCCTTTTTTGGATTTAGATACTTAAAGATATGCCCTTTCAGCCATATACAAAATTATACACCCTATCACTGACCAAATTTGAGAAAATTGCCCTCCAAATTCGCCATTTCAAGAAAATTCCAAAATAACTTCAACTTGCTCTAACCGGCGATCTTTTATACCTACATCAATGAAACTTGACAGACACATGTATCCATATACGTGACAACTGTCTGCTAAGTTTAGTAATTGTAATGCCCTCTTCGGACAAGTTATCGCCAAAAATGATGAATTTACTATGCTTTACGTAATATAGCGCGTTGATGCGTGCAGTACGTTTTGCGCAGATGACAATGGTTTCAAACTGACTGCACTGAAGTGCCCTTTCGAATGATACCAAAGTATGGTATATGTTCACGCAGAAAATTGTGAGTAAATTGCATTTGAACAAGGGTCACTATACGAATTCCGCCGAGTTTCCGCCCTATTATAACACGTTTCGGCCATGACGTCATTTTTTAAGACTGTTATTCGGTTGTGTTAGTATGGGCGGCCGTTCGTGCCAAAGCACGCGTCGTAACTGTTCATCATGCACCAAGTCCTGTTGGTTTTGCACGCAGTGCTTGCGAGCCCTTTCTAGATCCCTTCCTCTACTCCAATTCCCTACAAAATTCGTAGGCGTTGTCTCTAGCATTCCTTCAAGGTCACTGAATTTTTCGTTCTCCGGAAACCCTCATGCGTGACCGTCCAGGCACCATTTTGTCCGTTTCGGGCCGTTTTGGTGACTTTCTTTCGCCCTAACTATCTCCACTATCACAGAAGCTACAGACTTCTTACATATTTCTCTGGATAGTCCGAGAGTAGCTCCCTTCGTTTGACACGTAGAAACATGCGTCATTGCACGCACATC
>JAVYIG010017340.1:0-26706 GCA_035222895.1 Strongylocentrotus droebachiensis
CCTTACCCCCACCCCCCCCCAACGGAGCAAAATGTCAAATTTACAAATTTCATGACCAAAAAAGTGTCCTCTTACCCCCCCCCCCCCCCCTCCCCCCCCCCCCCCCCCCCCCCCCCCCCGCTTATTCAGCGGCTGGCTGAGTCGTTGCGATTTTTTTTTTGGGGGGGGACCTTAAAACAAAAAGTGTAAGTATTTCTTAGTTTGTAATGCTTTAATACATGTCTTTCAGCGTCATCATTCCATTCATACCTTTTTCACCCCATAATAATTCATGGTTTGCAATGTTGTGTTGATCGAGATGTTTAGGTTGGTAGTAGGATTTTGAAACTAGGGCAGAAGACTAGTGAGAATTTGGGAATGATTTGATTTTATGCATTTATATCACATTTATCCCAACAAACAAAATACATATTTTTTGTATTCATTAATAATATAAACAAATCTAAAAAACGGATAATTTTTTTTTAAATGCCGACCGTAGATTTTCAGATTTTTGGGTCGGTCGCAAAGGGCAACAACAAATATTTATTTTAGGCCTTATAATAGACATCCCATCTTCTTTTACGTTTTCTTATTTTCCTTTACATTCCTTTCCAGTCTGTTTTGCCCCTCCTCTCTATATCTCTTAAATTCTATTATTCTACACATTCCAAGAGAGAGAGAGAGAGGGAGAGAGAGAGAGAGAGAAAGAGAGATAGACTGAGAGAGAGAGAGAGAGAGAGAGAGAAAGAGAGAGAGAAAGAGAGAGAGAGAGGAGGTGTGGTCATTTACATTCTATATCCTCTCCTTTATCATTTTTTTTAAATATCTCTCTATCTCTCTCCTTCCCCCTCTCCCCACTAACATCTCACCTCACATCCGACTTTATATCACATATACTCTCTCTATGTTTTGTGAGCTTAAATTTGATTTAATATTGATAATTATGATTTAAAGAGGAAGTCCAGACGATTTCTTTCTTTGTCTATACATCAATATTATAAAATATATCACCCGTGTTGCATAAGTATTTTTATGATGAGGGAGTGATGTCTTCAACTTTGTTCCGAAATTGTTATCATCTACATTTTTAGGCCAAAAAAATGAAAAAGTTCAATAAATTTAGAAATTCCCTCAAAATGAAAGGGCTTGAAAATGTCTTTTTGTGGGAAAATAAAGACCGTTATTTTCAGACCCTTTTTTAAAAACAAGAAGTAGGTTATTGATGTAGATAAACGTTAGTTGTCGAATCGACTTTAGTGATTACAATCACTAGAGTCATGTTAGTAAATATTATGATTTTCAGACCTTTAAAAAAAAAACAAGAAGGAGGTTATTGATGTAGACAAATGCTCATGTACCCTTTTACAGCTCAAGCAAATTTAAATGAGATGCCTCACTGTCAAGGCGCCTAAATCTTTGGCTGACATTTTTTATTCTTAGCTGTTTAAATATTCTAAAAGAGGGGGATTTCGTGCTTTTTGGTGGTATAGGTCACTTGCCGGAGGAAGATGTCTGGACCTTACAGTTTAACTCTAATACCGGCTCTGTCATCTGAAAATGTTCGAACATTCCGCACAATAGATTCATATCCCGTTCAAGCAATTCATAATGAGTGTAGAGACAAATATGTAATGTTTTTCTGTAAAATGCAAAATATTAGCATTTTGCATAATTTAAGGGAAAATATTTCTACCAACTTGTTCCTTACGTGAATATCTACAATCATTCAAATGTACGGTGTTCATCGGACATTCGACGGCCGAGAACATAGCCAGGGAGGTGCTCAAAATAGTACAGTATACGGGTTAAGCAATGATTGACATATTCTCTTTAGATTGACGTGTACTTCAACCAACTGCTTGTCACATCAGCGTCAATTTCAACTTTATCCCATTCACAATGGTCCGAGTCGCGGGCAACGTGAAAGGCTATGATGGCCTATTATAACACCTCGTGACTTCAAATAGAACCGCAGTGACAAAGGAACGTGCTTTTATTGTTCCATTGACTGGTTTCTTTCCGGAGAAGTGGGGGCGGGGGAGGCGTAATCATTAAGCGTTTAATAAATAATTTGAATAAGATAAGGGCTGCGTTACATGAAATTGGAGGGAAATGTTTTTTCAAAGTATATACATGTAGAGGTAAACTTAATTTACAAAATTTAAATGAATAATTGATACTTAAATCTGTGTTGTTTTAACATATTTCAAAATATCACCTTTTCTATGAATACATATATTGTTAAAGGGGAAGATGATTTCTGGAAAGGGTCAAGAACTTCAGAAACTTTTATGATTAGATGTAACAAAAGACAATAAGATGTTAAAAATACAATATTTAAGAAATCCATTTAAAGCGGTACAATGATGCCAAATCAATGTTTTTGAAGCGATCCACGGGGAGACGGCCCGGTGGCCATAACCGCCCCGCCTAGTACCGACTCAGAAAATGTTAAAGTATAGCTTTAGTTCTTGAAGTGTAGAAAACGAAGATAATCAAAGTCACTGAAACAAATTCTTGATTGGAGTTGAAGATTTATTAAAATAAACGAAGAATTAATAAAACACGAAGTTCATGTTTTGGGGCTGGGCAACCCAATCGAAACAAATTAGCAACTCATGTCGATCGTAACGGAAAAGAGGTCCCGCTCTAGAGACGCAACTCGGTTTTTATACCCCCGAACTGACACGCCTCGCGCACCCAAAAATTGAGGCGTGTCACACAGACGCATTGCGTAATATCAATCCACCCATAATTAGTTTCCGTATTAAAAGGTCCTATATTTCTTGGCGAATTTACCCCCAGGATATAAGGCGCTCCGGATGATCCGCATCTCTATTCCTCACATACTTCTTTCACGCACCCACCTGTGTCTCTTACATTCTAATCTTTCAAACAAGAGATGCAAATCACCCGGAGACCCAACAACCCTGGAATATAACAAGGGATAAATGTTGCTATGTCCGTCCACACTAGCGAGCCCACATGCTTCTGGCTATTACACACCTGTAATCCTCACTTCCCCTCTCATACTATTTCGATAGTGTGAACAGACCCGGCAACAAGGAAAAACCCTTCCAATTGTAATACAAATCTATTTCCCAAATTTGCCTGATTAAATTTAAGTCAACTGTGGCGACACGCCCAGCGACACCTAATCCAATCGGCCAAGCCGAAAAAGTAGAGCCAAAATTAAGAGCGCAACGTCACGGAACAGGTGTTAAAAATAGCATACAAGGAATTTGCCTTGTATATGTACGTCAATGAACCCTTGAGGAAAACGTAAACACGAGAATATCCATATCATTACAAACTCCCCTACTGAAACGATCTGTCCCATAAGATCGCAACAAAAAAACAAACAAAAAAAATTGAAATTCTCGTCATAATCCGTTCCCCTCTAAGGTACATACACGTACATGGCTGCCCAGCCCTAAAACATTTACAATAACTTCATATACATCATATAAAGCCAACATGGCTTCCAAATTACAATATGTAAACACACATATCAAACTGTCAATCCAACTCACAAAAATACCCACTAGTTCAAACATACTTAGAAACATCACCTCCCATTAATGACGCCCTTTACATATTAAAACAGCATGTCAATATTTTGCAAGTAAATGCACAACCTTAATGCAATAGTCAATTACACAAACCCCCAAACTCCAAAATTTTCCTTTTTTTTTCCTTCTCTCTTCATCCACATAATTAACCAATTATGTGGTTCTGCCTAAAGAGGCAATAACAAAATTAAAATTTTAATCCAAAAATCACCATAACCATAAATGACCCCAAGTACAAATCACCACAATTACATCCAAAAATTGTTTCGACAAAAACTAGAAATCCGACGGAGCGTACGCCGATGCAACTCTGTCCCCCGGGGAGTGAGGTGCACTCCATCAATGATAAGATGGGGTGCGTGTGGGAGCGAACGAAGCTCCCACACCCACACAAAGTCCCGGTGGAAGGAACCATCCGAACATGACTCATAAAATCTTAAAATCAGGACGGGTGCCCAGCCCTAAAACAGTAAAAGTTGGATAATTAAAATTATTAACTCTCCAATTTGATGTAAACGACTAATTACCGTGATAATTAACCGTCAATAATACGGTCCCTTCAATAATTGGTGAAAAATATCGCCTTAATTTCTCAATTTGCCTTAAATTTTATCAAAATACAAATTCTCTCAATTTGTCTGGAAAAAAATACGAAATATCCGACTGTACATAGAATATCTCAATTCTTTTAGATAATCAGCGCAAAACTGATTTTGGTAAATTAAAAGGGTTAGAATGTCTACCCTTAGTTTGTCTTTGCGACCTTCTTGGGATGGCACCATCCCGATTCCCTGGAACATTAACATTATCATCTCTGGCTCGCCCTGCTACATCCTCCCCTACTGGATCTATACCTACTCTATCAAAATTAGGAACCAACATATACTCTTCCATGTATGTATCTTGTTGTTTACGAGGACATACTTTATCATGTACATGTACATCAGTGAAATTAGGATCAAACCTAAAATTATCCTCATTTAACTCTACCGCCTCTGTGTCAGAGGGCACTTCTCTAAACAATTTACGATTAATCACCTTTATTTCACCTCCATTAATGGGTCGAACATGATAGACATCTTGGTGGTCATTATGCCAGATAACCAAATATAACTTATCCAAATAGACATCCTACCAACACATTCTTACGTAAACATTGAGGAAGTAAAACTTGGAATATCTCCCCAAATACAGGGTCTAGCACTCTTCTTACTAACAAACCATCTTTCAATGAAAGGCGAGACCAATGAGTCAACCATGATTTAACATTATCAGGTTCTGAAGGATGTTTGAAGTATTCATCACCGGGTGCCCATTTCTGGGACCACCGCTCCCATACAAACTTCAGTTCGGGGTCTTCTTTCTGCATTTGGATTAACTGATCTTTTGTGTAAGATGGAAATATGCCAGAAGAGCTAGGCTCTGCAAACGACTGTTGGTCAGGATTGTCACTATGCACACGTACAGGGGAACTACAAGTATTTAGTTGTACTTTAACAAATGAGGATTGAACACAATTAGCAATAACCATCTAACCATCTACAATTAGCTACTACATGTCCAAGTTCACCACAATGATTACAATGCAAGGGGCCTACTGGCATAAATGGACAATTACGTTTGATATGACCCCATTGACCACAATAACAACCTTTAACTCTACGTTTGTCAGACTGTTCGACTAAAATATCCAATGTACCATGTATTTGTTGCAAAGTGGAGAGCAGCGCAGGGGCTGGGGGTTCAGTGCTCTGAAGGTGCGAACCCGATGCCCGGTGATGCCCTTCAGAGAGTTGACGAACCCCCACCTCCCTTACTGCACCCCTTCTAGTTTGAACAGTATCCAATTCTTTAAGTAACTTTCTAGCAGACTCCCTCATATCTACAAAGGTTTTGGCTGAACCAGCTAACTCAAGGCGCCTAAGTTCTAATCGAATTGGCATACTACGGGCTCCTGCAACAAATTGGGCAATGAGGGCTTCCTCTCGCAAACCTTCAAGGGATGATTTTTGTGTGGAGTTTGCTATTGCTATGGCTTTATCATATAAATCAACAAGGTCCCTACTAAATTCCATTAACGATTCACCCTCCTTCTGATTGCGATCGTAAAAGGCCTGTTGCAGAGACTGTACAGTCTGTGTCTTACCAAAGTGGTTCTGCAAAATAGTAACTATTTGATTTGTATCTAGTGTTTTAGAATAACATCGTAACTCTTTACGTGCCGGCCCCTCCAAATGAGCCTTGATCACACTGACCTTTTCGGTCTCTGAAATTTGTGACTGTTCACAATATAGGTCAACCTCTTCTAACCAATCTTCTAATAACATACCACCCTGCCCTGAAAATCTATCCAACCTAGCGGTTGTCCTACCAGTAGGTGTAATCCGGATACCCTGTAGGGCTTCGGTAAAACCCGTTACCAAATCTTTAACTAACTCTTCAGCCATAATTATTATTATCTATTGTAAATATTATTAAGCAATTAGTCAAATATGAACATTAAGGCAAGGGATGCAACCTCGGTTACCATATAAAGCATAAAACCACTAAATACTGCTTACCTTAATTTTTGGAAGAGATGTATACTACATGTAGGCGAGCCAGAGTGAAACCAGAACCATATTCCTAGTTACCATATGTATATATGAAAAAAACACACCTTCACTACTGTTCTCGTTTACAAGGATTATATAAATTTACCAGTCAATTAATGAATTATGCCGTCAGATAATACACTAAATGTTCTGAGTAATGGTATACATCAAAAGACGTATCTAATTGTATATAATGCCATACGCAACAAGGCATAGAATCAATTATCATATATAGATAAAGTGTTCTAAGTTCAAGACATACCAGAGATGTCAATCCGCTGCCTGCATCCGTCACCCTCAGAAATACTCCCTCCTAGATGATGTCTGAACACGCCTTAGATCGCCGTAGATACACAGTCTTGTAGTCCCTCTCGATGGCGATGATGTTGTGTCGCGTCGATGTAGTTGACTGCAAGATTTCACGTCTACGGAGATCACAGGACGAACCGTTAGGCTACGCAGAAAACCCGTAGACCAGCTACGAGACCAGCTGAACGTACCTAGTTTCCCGGCACCGCGGCCTTCTAATTCACCGGAACGATGCAAGCATGCAACACTGAAGGCATGTGCCGCCGACCATGAATGAAGTGACGATATCACCTCCCCGCTGACACAAGCAGCGAGCCCCTTCAAGATGACACCCACGCGGCCCTAAAGTACTACCGTTTTCCCAGCATAAAAGAATCACCAGCTACGCTTCCACCGTCGCTTCGTCGCGCTGTAGCTCTGCGGAAATAAGCTCCTGGGCCCCCTCGTCAGGAAACCACCAGCAGAAGAAAATTTCACTCCTCTCAATACTCTTCGATGCTGAGCGGCCGACAAAAAAAAAAGTTAGTTCGAAGCCCAGGGGTTCTTGGACTCCGTCCTCGTGACAACCCCAACAGATCCACATATAACTAGTTGACGGATGTGAGCTAACAAAAATCTCTGCAGCTCTCCGCTGACGTCGCTAATATATCTTGAAGTTCAATGGTAATGGTTGAAGTGATAAACAAGTGTCTTACCCCATCCGTACGCTACCAATTGAAGCGATCCACGGGGAGACGGCCCGGTGGCCATAACCGCCCCGCCTAGTACCGACTCAGAAAATGTTAAAGTATAGCTTTAGTTCTTGAAGTGTAGAAAACGAAGATAAATCAAAGTCACTGAAACAAATTCTTGATTGGAGTTGAAGATTTATTAAAATAAACGAAGAATTAATAAAACACGAAGTTCATGTTTTGGGGCTGGGCAACCCAATCGAAACAAATTAGCAACTCATGTCGATCGTAACGGAAAAGAGGTCCCGCTCTAGAGACGCAACTCGGTTTTTATACCCCCGAACTGACACGCCTCGCGCACCCAAAAATTGAGGCGTGTCACACAGACGCATTGCGTAATATCAATCCACCCATAATTAGTTTCCGTATTAAAAGGTCCTATATTTCTTGGCGAATTTACCCCCAGGATATAAGGCGCTCCGGATGATCCGCATCTCTATTCCTCACATACTTCTTTCACGCACCCACCTGTGTCTCTTACATTCTAATCTTTCAAACAAGAGATGCAAATCACCCGGAGACCCAACAACCCTGGAATATAACAAGGGATAAATGTTGCTATGTCCGTCCACACTAGCGAGCCCACATGCTTCTGGCTATTACACACCTGTAATCCTCACTTCCCCTCTCATACTATTTCGATAGTGTGAACAGACCCGGCAACAAGGAAAAACCCTTCCAATTGTAATACAAATCTATTTCCCAAATTTGCCTGATTAAATTTAAGTCAACTGTGGCGACACGCCCAGCGACACCTAATCCAATCGGCCAAGCCGAAAAAGTAGAGCCAAAATTAAGAGCGCAACGTCACGGAACAGGTGTTAAAAATAGCATACAAGGAATTTGCCTTGTATATGTACGTCAATGAACCCTTGAGGAAAACGTAAACACGAGAATATCCATATCATTACATTTTTACCAGAAAATGTGTTTCATTTAAGGCCCATACACTGTAAACAAATAATAGTCGAAATAACTCAATAAAATTGAGGAAAAGAATTGCCTTATTTTTATTAAGTAAATATTACCTACGGCATCTTAAGTAGAATTTACTTATTTTGCTGAATAAATTTTTACTCAGTTAAATCGAGTTACATTAACGAAAATAATTTAAGTATTGTAATCATTTTAGATAATTAAAAAAAAGCTATGATAGGATTACATATTGCACGATTTGGTACCCATCTAATCTAACAAGTAACATCCACTAATCATTCACTACTTCTATTTAAGATTTAACCGTATATATATATCTACCACCATCACAAACTATTACATACGCTTCAATTCGACACATATTGAAAGGCTCCAAATTTTATATATACTTGATCGTAGCATCTTAAAAGGAAAATTGGTTGACAATTTCCTGAAATATCAAGTTTTGATTTGTTTTGAACTGGGTAACAATTAAAAATTTTCTTGTCTTTGCTTAGCCATGTTTAATGAATTAATAAATGTTTTAAAGTCCTTACATTTTCATTCAACCACAAAAAAGAATTGTTTTATTTAAAAAAGAGTTTAATTTGGTCTTAATGAATATTCATAAATTATGTAAATATTTCTATTACGCACTGCATCGGTCCTTACTTTAAAAAGATAAGAATAATCAACATAAAATGTTTGAGTAATACGTATAATGTCTGATTTTGAGTTAAAATTACTAAATTAATACAAGCTGAAATTACTTAAAGTTCTTATGTATTTGATTTTACTTAAATATTCCACGTATGTTCTACTAAATTGAAAGTTTGAGTTAGCAAGACTTAAATTTAGTGCGTAAGTGGCAAAACTAATGTTTTCAAGTAAATTCTACTTGGAAAAAATACGTAAAAATTACCAATGAACAAATTCTTTTTTACAGTGTATCCTTCTTAATATATTAGTTGTTAATTTTAAACATCACGCAGTTGGGTGCTTGTTACCAAAATAATATGTATACTATATTATAATGGAAATCCTCTCTAATTGGGAGCGATTCAACAAAATGAGTAGAATCGAAATAGAAAACCTTGAGTGGGTATTACCACTTTTTCGATAGTGCTATATTATTCAACTGTAATACACTTACTTCTCATACAATATATACTGGTAATGCGCTATTTACTTAATGTGATGTTTGATATGATATCACGATCAATTACAATTGCCACATGCAATGATAGGCGCGTATATACTTAATATTGACATACACTTAAATCCTTAACAGACTGCTTTTATATCAGAATCAGTTACAACTTCATCCCATTCATAGCGGTCTGATTCACGCATAAAGTGAAAGACCGTGATAGCTTATTATTCTCCGTTGCGACATCAAACGGAACCGCGGAGACAAAGAAACGGGTTTCTATTCTACCATTGTAAAGTTTAACATAATTAGAAGGCTTTTAAGTTTGAACAGTTCAAAAGTTAACCGATTTCTACGCAATGGAGAACACCGTCCGACAAGCCTTGTTCGCGACCTGTGGGTATAAATAAACCCAGATCTTAAGTGCTCCTTCCCATTTGACCACTGCGTCTCAGGTGTATACCAACAGCTCTCAGATTGATTTACTGCTCTCGACACATTTCGACACTAGATTATTCAACGCATGTTTCATCATCTGTACTCTATATTGTACTTTGTTTTATCAGTTCTAACACTCTCGCGAGAAGGAAGTTTTGTTTTGTTTCTCTTTCTTAAACTACAGGTATCTCAAGACGATGGCAACCAGCTGGAGGATGAGCTCAACCGGACGATGCGGCAGCGCTTCAGCATTTGGAGAATTAGACGCCAGACGAGGAACTGGACGACGCAGCAAGGCCGAGACGTGGAAAAGAGGAATCAGCGGGAAGCAAAACAGGGCCGTGATCAAAGGACCCAATTCCGGCCGACCAGTAAGTCTCTAAATTTATTTAATTGAACATAAAATATAAGAAGGAACTTTAAAACATTGATTAGATAGTTGTGTGTTTCAGATACTGCCATTTAAGGCCTGCATGTTTTCCTTACTTCGCCCTTATTTTAAAATCGTTAGACACATACATTTTTTAAAATGTTTTCCTTCATTTCTTCAGGTCGCCTACATATTCGGAGATAGTCAACTTAGGCCCATCGTACAGGGGCAGGTGAAGGTAGGGGAGGGTCCTATTCAGCTGGTCATCAACAGCACGCCGGGCGGAACCTGTCGGCACATCGAGCAGGAGATGCGGGACTTCACCTGGCATCATAGACCCGACATCATCGTCGTAGCAGCAGGAACGAACAACATCGATTGGATGGCAACAGCACTCGACGACGCATGCCGCCAGTTCCGCTCTCTTCTGCAAACTGCCCTCATCATGACCCCAACGGTATGTTAAAGTATTTAAATCCTACAAATATCACTTTTTGCAGTAATGAAAATAATAAGAATGAGTGATTTCGTAGAATATATAAGTGTATCATTTTAATTTAATCAAATTGATTAATTTACTTTTGTAACTTCCAATCCATTCCCATAAAAAAACTGCCCCTTTAAAAGTTATGACCAATTTGTGTTCTGTTAACAAAATTCCGAGTAGGTAAATGTCTTAAATTTCTCTAAAGCCGCGATTTGGAGGAAGCAAATTTGATGATGGAATATTTACCCGAAGATATTTCCTAATGATACATCGAAATTGTGTGATGCTTTCTAATACTTTAAAAAAGAGTAATAAGTCAAAGGTAATGTTCACATACCCAGAGTTAGTGATTTTACAAATTGTTTGTAGAGTGGTCCGATGTGGTGTCAGTTTGTTTGCCGCACTATAATCACAATTACCTGAAAATATCAAGAATTAGAAATACAAATTCAAATCCCACAATGTCTTTTTAGTGCCTTGACATTGTATTGTTTTTTACGTTTATGATACTTAATGCACTATTTTCCAGGTGTTAATTATATCCTGTCTGGCTATTAAATTTGAAAAACTATATACTAACCAAATTATTACCCCTGCGATTGCTGCTGAAATATATGATTTAATTCTTTTGTTTATGTTCTGAAACATTTATATACGACGGTGTTCGACGTTTCCGTTTCGCAGCCCCCCCCCCCCTATATTAAACGACTCAACCTGGTTCTCGCCTTTCTTAATACAAATTTAACTGATCAAAACACTTATTTTTCGTAATTTTAATTTTGGAATTATATATTTAATAATAGCCCCCTTTTCTTTTTTTGTTTGTTGTTGTTCATAATGTCTCGTAAAATGTATCTTCTTATGTTATAATTATCTAGATTGACCTTTACTTTATCTTGCTATCTAGGAGTGTACGTTTCGTTGGTTTTGTTAAATCGTGTTGCAACTATTTTGTCAACAACATGTTGGTTATACAATCCAAAATTGTCAGATCTTATGTACAGAAAACAAAGAATACTTACTTTTATATTCTTAAAACATATTTTCTTAAAAATAAATAATTGTTTATCATAATCTTAACTACAAATATAATACATTTATTTGAATTTGAATTAGAAAAATACAGCTCCAGAAATTTAAATTGACACTACTTTTCCATGTATATTCTATAATCAGGTAATCGCCACGAACATCGCTCCCCGACTGGACTCGAAGGGACATCTCGTCGATAGGTTCAACCGAGCGTTCGCCGCGATCTGCAGAGAGGAAGGAGTCCGGTGGATGAACCTCGCACACTGCTACCCTGTCGACGAAAAGCGGTTATGGGCTCGTGACGGTCTCCATCTGAGCGAATGTACCGGTCTACCCAGGCTCTTCACAGTGCTCTACCGGAGGATGACGAACATCATGTGGCCCGACCCATCACCACCCAGCATCGTTCGCCAACGATCAACAGCTGCACCACAACAGATGACCTTGCCGACACAAGCCCCTCTCCGAGTGATGCCGACACCAGCCCCTTCCCGAGCGATGCCGACTCAAGCCCCTCTCCGTGTGATGCCGACACAAGCTCCTCCACGAGTGACGCCGACACAAGCCCCTCTACGAGTGATGCCGACACAAGCTCCTTCCCGATGGATGCCGACACAAGCCGCTACCCGAGTGATGCCGACACAAGCTCCTCCCAGAGTGACGCCGACACAAGCCCCTCTACAAGTGATGCCTACACAAGCTACTCCCCGATGGATGCCGACACAAGCCGATCCCAGAGTGATGACGACACAAGCTCCTCCCCGATGGATGCCGACACAAGCTCCTCCCAGAGTGACGCCGACACAAGCCCCTCTACAAGTGATGCCTACACAAGCTCCTCCCCGATGGATGCCGACACAAGCCGATCCCAGAGTGATGCCGACACAAGCCCCTCTACAAGTGATGCCTACACAAGCTCCTCCTCGATGGATGCCGACACAAGCCGATCCCAGAGTGATGCCGACACAAGCTCCTTCCCGATGGATGCCGACACAAGCTCCTCCCAGAGTGACGCCGACACAAGCCCCTCTACAAGTGATGCCTACACAAGCTCCTCCCCGATGGATGCCGACACAAGCCGATCCCAGAGTGATGCCGACACAAGCCCCTCTACAAGTGATGCCTACACAAGCTCCTCCTCGATGGATGCCGACACAAGCCGATCCCAGAGTGATGCCGACACAAGCTCCTTCCCGATGGATGCCGACACAAGCTCCTCCCAGAGTGACGCCGACACAAGCCCCTCTACAAGTGATGCCTACACAAGCTCCTCCCCGATGGATGCCGACACAAGCCGATCCCAGAGTGATGCCGACACAAGCCCCTCTACAAGTGATGCCTACACAAGCTCCTCCTCGATGGATGCCGACACAAGCCGATCCCAGAGTGATGCCGACACAAGCTCCTTCCCGATGGATGCCGACACAAGCCGATCCCAGAGTGATGCCGACACAAGCTCCTCCCCGATGGATGCCGACACAAGCCGATCCCAGAGTGATGCCGACACAAGCTCCTCCCCGATGGATGCCGACACAAGCCGATCCCAGAGTGATGCCGACACAAGCTCCTCCCCGATGGATGCCGACACAAGCCGCTCCCAGAGTGACGCCGACACAAGCCCCTCTACAAGTGATGCCTACACAAGCTCCTCCCCGATGGATGCCGACACAAGCCGATCCCAGAGTGATGCCGACACAAGCTCCTTCCCGATGGATGCCGACACAAGCCCATCGACGAGCGATATCGACCAACGTCCCTATCAGAGGGATTAAGACGAACCACCCTATGCACCGGTTGATAACGAAGACCCAATCTCCTCTCCGAGCGACGACACAGTCTCAAGTCGTACGCCGAGTGACGACGAAAAAGACGACTATCAAAGCTCCCGTCAGACTGACGCCGATGACCAAAGCTGCGCATCGAGCTACAAAGACGGCAAATGCTATACGTGTTCTCGATGATGTGATGTAAGTTCGTATGAAGTTTCTAAAAAAAATATTTAAAAAAAATATTCAAAAATCGTCATTTTAACAAATGTACAACCTTTTCTACTCTGTACAGTTATATAGCATTATCTTGGTGCTCCAACATAAATTTCAAGGTCAAATTGAGTTTGGAATGGTCAGGATACTATCATTTATCGATATGCAGAAAGGCATAAAGAAAATGGGGATAAAGATGAAAATTAAAAGGGTGCGTGACGATTAATAGGATGACGTGTAATATACAAATTGTTTGTGTAGTGATTCCTTGATATATACTATTTGTTAACGATAAAAGTACCCCTATTGTTAAGTAAAACATAAAGCCCTCTCTTTATTTAATATATTGGCATCATTTTCATTATAGTAAGATATTGGTGAAACTGGTCTCTCCTTACTCATCTCCTTTCTCGTCTTTTCCCATTCATGATATCTTTCTCTCTGTCCCATCGTATCTCATGTATAATTTCGCAAACCCAACATCTTCCTTTTTGCATCATCTAGTCTATCTTATTTATCCCGGATTAAGCTATCCTCGTTTTATTAAAATCGCATGTTCGGTGTGAGTTACAATTTCTATTGACTAATCACAATCAAGCATGCTCATCAATATTTGTATCATTTTAATTATGTATGCACCCTTACATGAATATATGTTTTTGCATGCCATATATTTATTGTTATTGCCCCTTCTCTTGTCAGTACAATATATTGTACAACATTTTCCTTTTGATTGTATCGTTGTATAACAGACGAAAAATTAATTATCGTTTTCATTATTTTGACAGTGGCGGAGTGGACGTCATCATTGGACCGTCAGCATGTGGCCATTCGTCATGCGCGACTGCTTCTGTTGTCAACAATAGTAAAGCCGGGTGGTATTCGAGCGACGTACTGCTAAGACCAAACATGCCCAGGGGTAGCAGAGAACAAGGGGTTGTTCGAAGAAGGGCTCCAAAGAAGTCGCCTAGTTGCTGTGATCGAAGAGGACACGAGACTCACGGAGATATTAACCGTATCCTTAGAGTAGGTTTCTTTTTCTGCTTCTTTAACGGTAAAGCATACTCATATTATAAATTGTAATGATTTACTGCTCAATACAATCTGCAACAACACGCAAATATACGGTACATCATGGGCGAGAAGGGGTGTAGTTCTACTATGGGTGTCATCAGCTCACATAAATATTTACAATCTTCCGATGACGTCAACAATTTCTTTAGTAATTTCCAGTGATCATCATATTATGTCTGTGTTTCCGTTTGTTAGTTATGTTTGAAAATAATTGGTGTATATTAACTGACAATTAACTTTTCAACGCGTTTAAGGAGATCGAGCTGGAGCCCGTAGTCGACGTCTACCTTTCACATCAGAGACGACACTGTGATATTAACTCACCCAGAAAGAGGCCACGCAGACAGATCACGGATCGAGATAACGCTGGACTTGCTAATATCGAGGATAAGGTGATTCATCACAGCACATTCATTATCTATCATTTTCTTCAATTTCTCTTTATTTCAACATGCACTCAAAGAAATACCCCCTCTGGACCAACTCTATTTTCAACATAAGCGATACATTTTGTATATTATTTCTATTTTTTTTAAACAATTTTGGAATAACCAAAATTCTCGTTACAAGGGCAATCGGTCAATGCAATGCAGAATAAACTTAAAGAAAAAATGTCACACTTTGGGCAAATATTGTCCAGAAAATGCAAATGGCTATTGGATACGTTTGACAACTAATATAAAGACCAACACAAATGAATGAATAACTTGAATTAAATTGGATGATTAACAACGAATTTGTACCCACTAGGTACTGTAAAAATGCATATAGTGATATTTGATGATTATTTTATTTTACACACTTTTTTGTATAACTAAACTTTGTATTTATTGTATCATATAACATCTTCCTTTACATTGTTTTTAATAGGTCAAGAAGGCTAAGCAGGAATTCAAGCTACTAGGAGGGTCACCAGATGAAAGGAAACGTTTCAATAGAGGTAAGCGCTCACAGTTAAACTTTGATATGATTGCAAATGCCATGGTTCAGGTGATTGATAGTCCAAATATCCCGCAATTTGACCGTACATTTTACGAAAAAGTTGCAAAAAAACTTGGTTGGCCAACTTCTCGCCACAAAAAATCTGTTGAACTGTTAAGACGTTACTGGAATGGGAACGGTGGAAATCTGAAAAATAAAGTCCAAGATATCATACAGTCAACTTATTCGGACTCAAATAACAAGTTCGAGGGGGTGCAATCAGCAAGCAATGCAGACCAGCATATCGATGATAGTCACATTGTTTCGACATTTGAATTGGGACGAAGACGTAAAAAACCGAAACGTATGTCTGAAAATTGGATAGTGGACGACAATGGGAAAAAAGACCAAGCTCACTATTGTATTTGCAAAAAGAAATACGATAACACTTTACAATATATGCAGTGCGATGGTTGCAAGGCATGGTACCATTACTCATGTATGAATATCCCACAGACAATTGCGTGTGGTCGGGGTGTTTCGTTTTATTGCGGGCAAAATGTATGCAACAACGGACAATATGAATTGAAGGGGGCATCAACATGTTCAATGAGTACACATATTGATGTCAATCTAAACAACACAAACGAAATTGGATCGAATCAATATGACAATACTGAATCAGAGGAGCAAGCTTTAGTTCCAAATTCAAACGTTTTTCTTACGGACACTCATGAAAATTGTGAGTCTACTAATGACTCAATTGCTAACGAAACCAACAACACAAAAGAAATTGGATCGAATCAATATGACAATACTGAATCAGAGGAGCAAGCTTCAGCTCCAAATTCAAAAGTTATTCTTACGGACACTCATGAAAATTGTGAGTCTACTAATAACTCAATTGCTAACGAAACCAACAACACAAAAGAAATTGGATCGAATCAATATGACAATACTGAATCAGAGGAGCAAGCTTCAGCTCCAAATTCAAACGTTATTCTTACGGACACTCATGAAAATTTTGAGTCTACTAATAACTCAATTGCTAACGAAACCAACAACACAAAAAATCGAATCAATACTGAATCAGAGGAGCAAGCTTCAGCTCCAAATTCAAACGTTATTCGTACGGACACTCATGAAAATTGTGAGTCTACTAATAACTCAATTGCTAACGAAACCAACTTGAATATTTCTGTTGAAAACGTTGGTACGCAAATTAATAGTCCTGTACATATCGAAGTAAACCTTGATATGTCATCTGATAATGAAAACAAGAATAGGAACAGAGATTATTTCGATGATTACGAATATAATTTGCATATCCAAACGCCATCCGAAGAAAACCGTATGACAAACTTACGGTCGACACCAAACCAAACTGAAGGAAAACCAAATACCGTGCATTTTGCCACACCGCCCAGTATTCACTCCTCAGACTCAGAAACCATTCCATCCGTCACACCAAATGACACACATTTTACCGACGGGCTAATAGACAATTCCAATAATGATAATGGTAAGAACGGTGATAACGTTTTTACATATCAGCTACCGGAACAGGGCTCATTTATTTTCCCCCAAAACGAATGGCGTGAGCTCAGATTAAAACAAAAAGGGCGACAATTTCCACGAAACGAATGGGAGCATATAATAATGGAAGGCATCAAAACAAGTAATCCCTTCTGTGTTTTTGTCTTTAAACATCACAATGTGACAGTAGCTCGCAACCGGAATCCGAATATCATGTTTCGTACTGAAGCCGGTTGTAAATTCGAGGGATGTGGAGTGCGGGTTAAGGTCGCCATACATAAATCCTTTCAAACTACTGCCTCATACTCTGGTAATGTCAAACATGATAGAACCGAAATGAATAGCAGAAATGTTGCAGGGAAAGTTAGGAGAGATTTGAGGAAGCAATTCAGTTTAGGATCATTGCCTATGAAAATATTCGTTGATAGGTTAGGAGAACTTGACGAGTCTGTTTATGATGCTGGTAATAGGGACGCTTCTAGTTGTAATCTACATGTATTACAAAAGATCTCTAGCGAAAGTAGGACTTGCACTAGGGAAGACAGGGACGAACTTGAGAGTCTTATGAAACTAAAATCTCGATTCATTAAAGAGTATTCTGGGATTGTTCCTGGATTAATTCAGAAAATTTCTGCCAAACCTTTTTATGTCATCTGCTTTACTGAGGGGGGCATTAGAACGTTTCACAAGCGGTCGGGGGAGGAGGTTTTATTTTGGGATGCAACGGGTAGCTGTGTCAGATCCACATTAAATAACAAACGCCTACTCTATTATGAGCTGTGTATTGGTCCAAAGGGAGGTAAGGGGCGTACATTGCCCCTAGCATGGATGATAAGTGAGGATCACTCAGAACCCGCTATATTAGATTGGATGAATGTATTTAGAGCCGCAGAAAAAAAGATTTATGGACACTCTAATCTATGTGTACCAAAAATGATTTGTAGTGATAGGGCCTGGGTTTTTCTTATGGGAACAGTAAAAATATTCAACTGTGACAATTTACCTAAATTTATGGAAAGGGCATGGAGAATAGTGAACCGTTTTGGAACAATTCAAGATTTTCAATATCTTACTATTCCACACGCATGTGCGAGCCACTTCATGAAAAATGTAAGGAATCTATGTAAAACAATTAATTGTCGAGGAAAATTTGTCACTTACGCCATAAGTTTGTTACTGAATGCAATATACTGGGAGGAATTTGTTTTCATTTTCAATAGCTTGGTTGTTGTCTTATTATCCAAATACAAAAACAATTTGTTCATGACTCATGCCAAACAACTACATGAAGCAATAGATCATTTGGGTACAAGTAACTATGATTTCAGACAAGGGTCGGCGGACACTAGCCCAACTGAAAATAACAATGAGGCAGAAGAAGAGAGCGTTCAATTTGTTTTAACAGAAGCGGAATATCTTAGTGCTATACCATCATCCTTCAAGGTTTTTTTCAAAGATCAAGTGGAAAGGTTAAGAGGTCTAGTCGCAGACGCAGAATCACAAAACATACACGTTCTCTGTCCTAATCCAGATTCAAATGAGGTATTGCTTGATAAAGTAGTTAAAGACTATCTCCCAACATGCATTCTTTGGTCTAATATATTAGTAGGCGATCTCTCTAGGTACAAATTCAATGACAAGAAGTCATATAGAGAATATAAAGCAGAAATTTCTAATATTCCTAAAACAACCGGACACGCAGAACAGAGAATGGGAGTTATGAAAAATATACAGCTAGGTAAGAAAAAGATAAATCGGGTGGATGAATTTATTTCAATACTAGCACATGACTTGAAAGGAATTGAGCGGAGTTATGTCGACCATTCTACTAGGATTACTGGTAGGAAGCGACAGGGTAAGGATAGGGTAAGCTCTGCTAGAGCAAATTATAAAGATGAATTTCCTTTGCCTAATGTACAAGAATTTGAGCATACATCGGTCCCCCAATCGGCGTCTACCCTTGGTTCTATGCCAAAACATAACCCGGAAAAGTCTGTTAGGAAACGTTCTTCAGTTACTATAAAGGAAGAATGGAATAAAAAATCAAGAAGACAAATGGCTGGTGTTTTCCAGAGAGCGCCAAAAAGGAATCCACTACAGTACGTAAACAAATCCAAGGGGTCGTTTGAGAATGTAAGTGGGATGGGAAATATACATAACAGGTGTTGGTTCAATGCTGTAGTTCAGTCCATTATCAGAATACCGAACTTACAATCGTTCATAGAAAACTTTGATAACATACCTATTAATACTAATGAATATCATAGGGATTTAGCTTATAAAGAGATGTTCAAACTATTGAAACGAATGTCAAGAAGTGATGGGTCGACAATTCCGAACTCTGTCATCAATAATGCATTCAGAGCAGCAACCAATGCTTGTAAATTTCAGGAAGGGAGGCAACAAGACGCACACGAATTCATGGTTAGCTTTATCATTCCATTTTTTCACGCCTGTAATCTAAAAGAATTATGCAATGCTGGTATGCAGGTGCAGAGGATGTGCAAAACATGTAAGAATATCAGTTTTTCAATAGAAAATCAAACCTTTGTCTCCGTCACTATTCCAGATATTACAGATCATAATGAAGTGGTAAACATTCAGGACCTTGCTAATGAGCAGATCAAACATAATGAGGATATACTTTCAAAATGTAATAAATGCTCTCACGAAACGGCTCATCTTACTCGTGAGCTAATTAACTCACCAGAGTTGTTAATCATACAAATTCAGAGAACCAATGGCAATATAACTGAGGGTGGGCACGTGATCAAAGTTAATACTAGAGTTCGTGTTGACGAAAACATATCACTTAGCGTAGGGAAAAGCGTATCCAGCTACAATCTTACTGCAGTTATAAGACACCACGGGGATTTCGCAAACTTGGGGCATTACACAGCAAAAGTCAATTGTCAAAATCGTTATTTCGTTATTGATGACGAGGCCGTCGGTTTGAATGACCGGAATAGAAATAGTGAAGAAATTTCGGATAGAGCTGCCTATATAGCTATCTATCATAAAACGTTTGAAATGACTGCAAATTCGTGCACCAATCGGCGTGGGAACATCAATGAATTAATTTCGTCTGTCAAGAGAGGTGAAGGAAACCAAAATAATGAAACAGACCAATTCACTTCCTTGAAATCCCAATTCAAAACTGATTTCTTAAATGCACAGAAATTAGGTAATGCAAACAAACTAATGAAGGTTCTGTGTTCTGAAAGATGCATGGATTGCAGTCATGTGGTGTCTAAATATTTAGAGGTTATCCCAATGTTAGATCTTCCAAATACTTTAGAAAAATATGTAGAGGAGCAACTTCAAGCACATTCTTTTGATAAATTGCAATGCACTTGTTCAAATAATAATAAGGTTAGAAAGTGTAGGCTTGTATCTCCTGCAAAGCTTTTAATAGGGATTGTAGAAAAAAATGTTTCTTTAACAATAGAAAAATCAATGCTTATATGCTCAAAGGAGTTTGGGAACCTGGGTACCTACAAGCTGCTCAATGTAGTCATTGTAGGTAGTAATGGGGTAGATACATATCAGCGGGAAGGAGAAACTTACAAACTTGTTAAGGGTGGAAAGAAAACAAGTCACGAGTTTAACTCAACGCAAATCCAGAGCAAAACTAGTGACCAAGATTATTTCCTCATATACATAATTAAATACGCCATGGATTACACTGGAAAACTATCGGTTAAGTCAGGGTTAATAGGAGCACTAGCGGGTCTTGATAAAGGGTTTAACAATACGGTTTTGGATAACATTCCTGCAATCCATGGTGATGAATTACCTGAAAGTCATACTGTAAACAAGTTTTGTTTGGGAAGAAGAGATCTTTCAATTCTGACCACTAATGATTGGTTTAACGATGTAATCATTACATCATATATCACCTTAGTCAATCAAAACGTTCCGTCGTCTGCTGATCAGGTTTTAGTCATGGATGCTTGCTGGGCCGGTAGTAGAATAACAAAAAGTCGCAATCCACATTGGTATACGGCTGAAGCAAATCAGCTCAACAGGAACAGAAATTGGTTACTTTATAACTTAGTTGTACTTCCCATATCTTATAGTAGCCATTGGATTCTTTTTGTAGTTGAACCCAAAGCTTTAATATTAACTATCATGGATCCCCTTGGAAAAGCGTCCAAAGAAACGTTACTAGCCGCATCAAGAGCAATCCGATTATGTGAATTTCTCCGAGCTCTTACAGATGTAGACTCAATTGATATGCAGACTAATATCAGTAAATGGAAAATAATCATTCCACATGGACTGCCGCAACAAATGGATGGACATAACTGCGGAGCTTTTGTTTGCATGTATGCACGGTCTGTTATAGAAAGAAGATGGTTACAAATAGATTCGACAGAAAAATCTATGAGTAGAATTAGGAATGTAATGCTACACGAAATACTGCTAAAGAGATTAGTTCCATTGTAAAGTTTAACAGCATATGTTAAATACTAAGTCCCTCCATAAATTTAGCAGACTAGCAGTGAAGATCGGATTTGTAACTGTAGTTCTATTTATCTATCTATCTATCTATCTACGATTCAAACGAAATTGTTTTTTTTTCTTCTAAACAGATTGATAAACTTTACTTCTAAAATGATATCAACATTTATTTGCAGTATTTTTGAAGCCCTGTTTATAATAAGCTCAATCTATTAGCAATAAAAGAAATCTCTAGTTTATCGCATTAACCAGACGAAAAGAAGATTGTAACTTGTTTTCCATGCACAAGAAACCTGGAAAACTCTCTTTTAGAATATGTAATCAGCTAAGAATTAAAAATGTCGGCCAAAGATTCAGGCGTCCTGACATTTTGGGCATCTTATTTTGGAATGCTATTTTAACGGGATATGACGCTATTGTTCGGAAAAACCGAACATTTTCAGAATACAGAGCCAATATTAAAGTTAAACAGTAAGGTCCAGACATCTTCCCCCGGCAGGTGACCTATACCACCAGAAAGCTGGAAATTCCCTCTTTTAGAATATGTTATCAGCTAAGAATAACAAATGTCGGCCAAAGATTCAGGCGTCCTGACATTTGGGCATCTTATTTTGGAATGCTATTTTAACGGGATATGACGCTATTGTTCGGAAAAACCGAACATTTTCAGAATACAGAGCCAATATTAAAGTTAAACAGTAAGGTCCAGACATCTTCCCCCGGCAGGTGACCTATACCACCAGAAAGCTTGAAATTCCCTCTTTTAGAATATTTAATCAGCTAAGAATAAAAAATGTCGGCCAAAGATTCAGGCGTCCTGACATTTGGGCATCTTATTTTGGAATGCTATTTTAACGGGATATGACGCTATTGTTCGGAAAAACCGAACATTTTCAGAATACAGAGCCAATATTAAAGTTAAACAGTAAGGTCCAGACATCTTCCCCCGGCAGGTGACCTATACCACCAGAAAGCTGGAAATTTACTCTTTTAGAATATGTTATCAGCTAAGAATAAAAAATGTCGGCCAAAGATAAAGGCGCCTTGACAATTAGGCACCTCAATTTGGATTGCTTGAACGGGATTTGAAGCTATTGTCCGGAAAAACCGAACATTTTCAGAATACAGAGCCAATATTAAAGTTAAACAGTAAGGTCCAGACATCTTCCCCCGGCAGGTGATCTATACCACCAGAAAGCTGGAAATTCCCTCTTTTAGAATATGTTATCAGCTAAGAATATAAAATGTCGGCCAAAGATTCAGGCGTCCTGACATTTGGGCATCTTATTTTGAAATGCTATTTTATGACGCTATTGTTCGGAAAAACCGAACATTTTCAGAATACAGAGCCAATATTAAAGTTAAACAGTAAAGTCCAGACATCTTCCCCCGGCAGGTGACCTATACCACCAGAAAGCTTGAAATTCCCTCTTTTAGAATATTTAATCAGCTAAGAATAAAAAATGTCGGCCAAAGATTCAGGCGTCCTGACATTTGGACATCTTATTTTTAATTTGCTATTTTAACGGGATATGACGCTATTGTTCGGAAAAACCGAACATTTTCAGAATACAGAGCCAATATTAAAGTTAAACAGTAAGGTCCAGACATCTTCCCCCGGCAGGTGACTTATACCACCAGAAAGCTGGAAATTCCCTCTTTTAGAATATGTTATCAGCTAAGAATAAAAAATGTCGGCCAAAGATTCAGGCGTCCTGACATTTGGGCATCTTATTTTGGAATGCTATTTTAACGGGATATGACGCTATTGTTCGGAAAAAACCGAACATTTTCAGAATACAGACCCAATATTAAAGTTAAACAGTAAGGTCCAGACATCTTCCCCCGGCAGGTGACCTATACCACCAGAAAGCTGGAAATTCCCTCTTTTAGAATATGTTATCAGCTAAGAATAAAAAATGTCGGCCAAAGATTCAGGCGTCCTGACATTTGGGCATCTTATTTTGGAATGCTATTTTAACGGGATATGACGCTATTGTTCGGAAAAACCGAACATTTTCAGAATACAGAGCCAATATTAAAGTTAAACAGTAAGGTCCAGACATCTTCCCCCGGCAGGTGACCTATACCACCAGAAAGCTGGAAATTCCCTCTTTTAGAATATTTAATCAGCTAAGAATAAAAAATGTCGGCCAAAGATTCAGGCGTCCTGACATTTGGGCATCTTATTTTGGAATGCTATTTTAACGGGATATGACGCTATTGTTCGGAAAAACCGAACATTTTCAGAATAGAGAGCCAATATTAAAGTTAAACAGTAAGGTCCAGACATCTTCCCCCGGCAGGTGACCTATACCACCAGAAAGCTGGAAATTTACTCTTTTAGAATATGTTATCAGCTAAGAATAAAAAATGTCGGCCAAAGATAAAGGCGCCTTGACAGTTAGGCACCTCAATTTGGATTGCTTGAACGGGATTTGAAGCTATTGTCCGGAAAAACCGAACATTTTCAGAATACAGAGCCAATATTAAAGTAAAACAGTAAGGTCCAGACATCTTCCCCCGGCAGGTGACCTATACCACCAGAAAGCTTGAAATTCCCTCTTTTAGAATATTTAATCAGCTAAGAATAAAAAATGTCGGCCAAAGATTCAGGCGTCCTGACATTTTGGCATCTTATTTTGAAATGCTATTTTAACGGGATATGACGCTATTGTTCGGAAAAACCGAACATTTTCAGAATACAGAGCCAATATTAAAGTTAAACAGTAAGGTCCAGACATCTTCCCCCGGCAGGTGACCTATACCACCAGAAAGCTGGAAATTTACTCTTTTAGAATATGTTATCAGCTAAGAATAAAAAATGTCGGCCAAAGATAAAGGCGCCTTGACAGTTAGGCACCTCAATTTGGATTGCTAGAACGGGATTTGAAGCTATTGTCCGGAAAAACCGAACATTTTCAGAATACAGAGCCAATATTAAAGTTAAACAGTAAGGTCCAGACATCTTCCCCCGGCAGGTGACCTATACCACCAGAAAGCTGGAAATTTACTCTTTTAGAATATGTTATCAGCTAAGAATAAAAAATGTCGGCCAAAGATTCAGGCGTCCTGACATTTGGGCATCTTATTTTGGAATGCTATTTTATGACGCTATTGTTCGGAAAAACCGAACATTTTCAGAATACAGAGCCAATATTAAAGTTAAACAGTAAGGTCCAGACATCTTCCCCCGGCAGGTGACCTATACCACCAGAAAGCTGGAAATTCCCTCTTTTAGAATATGTTATCAGCTAAGAATAAAAAATGTCGGCCAAAGATAAAGGCGCCTTGACAGTTAGGCACCTCAATTTGGATTGCTTGAACGGGATTTGAAGCTATTGTCCGGAAAAACCGAACATTTTCAGAATACAGAGCCAATATTAAAGTTAAACAGTAAGGTCCAGACATCTTCCCCCGGCAGGTGACCTATACCACCAGAAAGCTGGAAATTCCCTCTTTTAGAATATTTAATCAGCTAAGAATAAAAAATGTCGGCCAAAGATTCAGGCGTCCTGACATTTTGGCATCTTATTTTGAAATGCTATTTTAATGGGATATGACGCTATTGTTCGGAAAAACCGAACATTTTCAGAATACAGAGCCAATATTAAAGTTAAACAGTAAGGTCCAGACATCTTCCCCCGGCAGGTGACCTATACCACCAGAAAGCTGGAAATTTACTCTTTTAGAATATGTTATCAGCTAAGAATAAAAAATGTCGGCCAAAGATAAAGGCGCCTTGACAGTTAGGCACCTCAATTTGGATTGCTTGAACGGGATTTGAAGCTATTGTCCGGAAAAACCGAACATTTTCAGAATACAGAGCCAATATTAAAGTTAAACAGTAAGGTCCAGACATCTTCCCCCGGCAGGTGACCTATACCACCAGAAAGCTGGAAATTCCCTCTTTTAGAATATTTAATCAGCTAAGAATAAAAAATGTCGGCCAAAGATTCAGGCGTCCTGACATTTTGGCATCTTATTTTGAAATGCTATTTTAACGGGATATGACGCTATTGTTCGGAAAAACCGAACATTTTCAGAATACAGAGCCAATATTAAAGTTAAACAGTAAGGTCCAGACATCTTCCCCGGCAGGTGACCTATACCACCAGAAAGCTGGAAATTCCCTCTTTTAGAATATGTTATCAGCTAAGAATAAAAAATGTCGGCCAAAGATAAAGGCGCCTTGACAGTTAGGCACCTCAATTTGGATTGCTTGAACGGGATTTGAAGCTATTGTCCGGAAAAACCGAACATTTTCAGAATACAGAGCCAATATTAAAGTTAAACAGTAAGGTCCAGACATCTTCCCCCGGCAGGTGACCTATACCACCAGAAAGCTGGAAATTTACTCTTTTAGAATATGTTATCAGCTAAGAATAAAAAATGTCGGCCAAAGATTCAGGCGTCCTGACATTTGGGCATCTTATTTTGGAATGCTATTTTATGACGCTATTGTTCGGAAAAACCGAACATTTTCAGAATACAGAGCCAATATTAAAGTTAAACAGTAAGGTCCAGACATCTTCCCCCGGCAGGTGACCTATACCACCAGAAAGCTGGAAATTCCCTCTTTTAGAATATGTTATCAGCTAAGAATAAAAAATGTCGGCCAAAGATAAAGGCGCCTTGACAGTTAGGCACCTCAATTTGGATTGCTTGAACGGGATTTGAAGCTATTGTCCGGAAAAACCGAACATTTTCAGAATACAGAGCCAATATTAAAGTTAAACAGTAAGGTCCAGACATCTTCCCCCGGCAGGTGACCTATACCACCAGAAAGCTTGAAATTCCCTCTTTTAGAATATTTAATCAGCTAAGAATAAAAAATGTCGGCCAAAGATTCAGGCGTCCTGACATTTTGGCATCTTATTTTGAAATGCTATTTTAACGGGATATGACGCTATTGTTCGGAAAAACCGAACATTTTCAGAATACAGAGCCAATATTAAAGTTAAACAGTAAGGTCCAGACATCTTCCCCCGGCAGGTGACCTATACCACCAGAAAGCTGGAAATTTACTCTTTTAGAATATGTTATCAGCTAAGAATAAAAAATGTCGGCCAAAGATAAAGGCGCCTTGACAGTTAGGCACCTCAATTTGGATTGCTTGAACGGGATTTGAAGCTATTGTCCGGAAAAA